>VJMH01001230.1:0-36594 GCA_009835185.1 Aphanomyces stellatus
GCCCGCCGCCGTCGCACGAGGCGCTGCAGTCGCACGACAGCCGTGCGCGCGACAGCCAACGCCGCCATGGCTTGGCGGCGGCGCGTGTGCGCTTGGACGACAATGGCCGCGTGCCGCGTCGCCAAGAACGCCGTGCGCGTGCGGTAGAGTCGCACGTACGACTGCAGCACGATGGCACAGGCGACGCGGCGTGCGCCGAGCGCGGCTTGCAATGTGTCCAACGCGTCTTGGGTCAAAAAGACTTTGGTCGCCCCGATGTGCATCTGCGTCGTCGTCGACCCATTTACACACGCGGCGAGCGCGGCAAGCATCGACGGCGGGTCGTCTGCGGGCTCCTCACGCGGCAGGACGTGGTAAAACATGGCGAGGAAGATTTCGTGCGGCATGCGGACAGGGAAGCCAAGACGCGCGACGCGCGTGATTTCCACGAGTCCGCAGCAGCGCAATTGTTCGCACACGCGCGGCGTGTCGAGCTGTGTCGGCGCGTTGGCGTCGTTGGGTTTGATGCAGCGGATGAAATGCGGCTCGGACGTCTCAAGCGTCGCGAGGAGCGACGCGAGTTGCATCTTGAACGTGAGGCAGACCGTGGATGAGAGGACGGTCGCAGACGAGAGCGACGAGCGGAGCGACGGCCGCGCGCCGCCGACCAGCGACGACCGGCCGCTCGACGGCGGCGACGGAAACGACCGGCTGCCCGTGAAGCTATGACTCGACGAATGGGTTGGCGTAAGGTGGGCGGGGGTGTCGTGGGGATGCCATTCGTCAAACAAGTCGGCAATGAATTCATGAGCCGACGTCGTGAGCGCCGCGAGCGCGTCATGCGGGACCGAGTCTTTGTTCTTGGTGCAAAAGCCCTTGGTGCGGTACTCGACGTCGCCGGCGTAATGGCGGACTGTAAACATCCCATGTGCTTGAGCGAGATTGGACGCATCAAAATGGGCGTGGGAATGAAACGCGTCATAGTACTTGGCCGCGAGCGCCCGATCCGAGCCTTTCGAGAGCCGCGCTTGTTCGTCGAGGAGCGTAAAGAGGCCGAGCGGTCGGCCTTCAAACAGACCAATGCACGCGTCGTTGGTCGGGTACTGGACAAACGTCCATGGAAGCCCCTCGGCGGCGTACTCGAGTTGGTCCATCTCCAAGACAAACCGTGCAAACAATTGTTGGAGCTTTTCGTTGGCAAAGTTGATGCAGAGCTGCTCGAGCGAATTCGCGGCAAAGATTTCAAACCCAAAGATGTCGACAATGCCAAGATGCGCGACAGTCACATCGTCGACACGCATGGCCGTGTTGAGGCGCGTGACGAGGTAGTCAAACACGCGCGCGTAGATGGTCTTGGCCAGCGTGTCCCGCGCGTGCGCGGCGCGGTCGGCGCTCACCACAACGGTCACGGGCTCAAAGCCCGCAATGATCTCGCGTGTGCAGAGCGCCTTGTCCAGCTCGGTCGGTGACAGCCCGAGAAAGTCAGCGACGAGCGCAGCCGTCGCCGCCGATGCATCGGCGATCGTCGAGCCCTCTTGGCCCTTCTTGGCCATGAATTTGACGTTGCCGAGATGGAGCACCGCCGCCACGAGTTGGAGGACCCAGAAGCGATCTTCGACGCACAAGCCGATCGTGTCCATCGCGGCCATCGTCCGATGGTACTGCGCCGCGTCGTCGACGCCGTCGTGCCGGTCCATGCATCCGCTCTGGTTGAGGTAATGGAACGACGTGAGCGGCTGGTTGAGGTGCCACGCGGCGCGGTCCGCGGGCGACGCGCCTCGCAAGAGCTCGTAAAAGATGTGAAAGTTGCGCTCGCCCTGGGCTTGCGAGATGAGCCGAACACGCTCGAGGAGGTACGTGGAGACGGTGGCGCCGACGAGGCCGCCGGACGTGCTGTCAAAGCCAAGGCGGATGAACTTGCCAAAGCGACTCGAGTTGTTGTTGCGCGTCGTCTTGGCGTTCCCAAAGGCTTCGAGGATCGGATTTGAGTCGAGGACTCGTCGTCGGATGCATCCGTCGTCGTCGTTCTTGCCGCAGGACGAGAGCGCGGCGACGTACGTGAGGAGGAACTTGGTCGTCTCGGTCTTGCCCGCGCCCGATTCGCCGCTCACGAGGATGTTGTGCGGCTCGGACGATTGCAACATGGCGCGGTAGGCCCGATCGGCGACTTCAAACACATGTGGCGCGGGGGGTGGCAGTTTTTCGACGGTGCGGCGGCGGCCGTGCGCCATGTACGCGGCTTGCGTCGCGTCCGAGTAGAGCGCGGGGAGCTTCTGGAACGGATTCACGGCGATGAGGATCGCACCCGTGCGGGTGTAGATGTCGTGGCGGGCGAAGCGGAGGGAGAGCGCATGGAGGATGCCAGGTTCATGCAAATGAACGAGATTTGTGAGGTCGTCGAGGTTGGCAGAGGCAGCGTCGTCGTTGGCGAGGAAGATTGCACTCGGCAGGGCGTCCACGACCACCGCCATGTCGTTGGCGTCGATGGTGCATTGGACGGAGGAAGAGGTGAAGCTATGGACGAGTGCAGGATGCCATGCATTGGCATGATAAACCCATACGCGCGCACCAACTTCCATGAAGGAACGAGTCAGAATGCAAGCCCGGCAGAGGACCTTGTGGGCAAGAGTGGAGCGCGGTGTTACAATGCTGGATGACGTCAAATATAGACGACTGGAAAATATTTCGAAAATTGGGGAATTTCAGAAATATGTGTGCCACCAAAAACCCACCATTTGAATCGGTGTGGGGACCCCAAACTCAATTGAAGCACCCTCTAGGGCTCTTTTGCAGTCCTTTGAAGACAGACGAGCCCCTTCCTAGCGTGATGACAGAGCCTCTCATCCCGTCACCGGCCGTCCACCAAGAAATATATACTTTTGAATTTGGAAATATTTTGCAATGTCCAGGCCGATCATATCGCAGCTTTGTAACGTTCTGTCAACGTTACACTTCAACCAATGGGGGTCCCATAAAAACGAGAACAATATAGGCAGCACATATGGGGGGGTGGGGCCAAATCTACTTGGCATCGTGCACAGCAGGTCGAATCTCCTGCCACGCACATTCGACGGCGCACTCCTGACACATGCGACCGAGGCCGCGAGTCAACTTCGTACCCTCCTTCATGTGGACGATTTAACCACATCTGCTGCACCCTTCCTCGCCTTCCATATATCGACGCATGAACAATGACTTATGGCGCATACCCCGACCCCCTGCCTGACTCGGAACTTGTGATGGCAACGTAGCCCGACTGGAGCATCCGCCGCAGCTCGTAGATGACGAACGCGATGAGGGCGGTCGCGACGGCGGCGACGACGAACCCCGTGTACGCGTCTCGCGTCACGCGGCGCTCGGCGCGCGTGGTGGGTTCCGGGATCGCGCGGAGCGCGGCAGATTGGACCGACCGCGGCGCGAGGTCGTGTGTCCGATTCGACGACGCGAGTTGGTCGGCCGTGACGTCGACAAACCAGCGGCCAAACGTCACGGGTACGAATTTACGGTTTGCGGGTTGGCCAAAGTCGATCGCGTCCATGTCGATGCGCCGCGGTACTTGGTTGTTCGTCGAGAGAAAGTAGATGTGGCGACGCGCGTGGTCCCGCACGACCGTGTACTGCGTCGCGGCGCCTTCGCCGACGTAGCCCGACGGGAGTGCGGCTGTCTCGATGAGATGCAGCGCCGCGGCGACGCCAGCTTGACCCTGTGTCGAGGTCACGCTGAAGCTCGTGTTGGCAAACGCGAGGAAGGACGCTTCTGAATTAAGCATCGCGAGTCGGATGAACCGCGGCGTCGAGTCGTAACCACCGGGGAGATCGCGGAAGTCGTGGGCGCGGAAGGCAGCGACTTGGTCGTCGAACGGTGGCTCGTTTGTCAAGACCCCGATCGGATTGTCGTGTATGTGCATGACGCCGTCGATGAACTCGACAACGAGGCTATGGTGCGTGGCGTCATGGACGGCCAGATGCAGCGGCAGCGACGACGGCGGCGGCGACAGCGGCGTGAGGACGGGAATGATCCGCGGATCCAATCCCGCGAATTGGATTGTCTCGAGCCCGGCCTTGACGTCGGCCACGGTCGCGTAGTTGCCGAGGATGTACGTGACGAGGGATGTAACGACTGGCCGCGCATCGCTTGCATTCACGAGCGGGTACTCGGACCCGTCGAGGTAGAGCCACGCAGCGGAGAGGCCGGCTTCGTTCATGCCGTCGGCGGCAATGTTGACATCCATGAGGTTGAATCCGATGAAGCCATAGGTGGTCGTCCACGCGTAGTCGGCGGCGTGAGGTGCACGGGACGCCGGCGGTTCCTCGATTTGCGTGTGCCGCGGGACGATTTCGACTGCTGTGGTCAAGTCGAGTGGGAAGTCCATCGTGCGCGCCGAGATGACTTCGTCGGGGTACTTGAGGAGGAGGTCGCTGTCGGCTTGCACGGCGCCCAAGATGGCGGCGGCGGCGACCACAAGCAGATGCAGCATGGTAGCGGAGTTGGTATGCTGAATTGTTGGGATATGACGAATTGAGGTGCTGAAATATTGTGTGTCGATGAAGACCTACACTCTTCGACGTACGAGTACGTACACTCTGGCTCTCAAAGGCGGCTGGTTTGGACCAGAAGAACGAGAGAAGGCTGAAGCAAGGTCAGGCCGATGGCGCCATTCATATACAAGCGTGCGCGCTGGGCTTGGAAAGTCACCTATGCCATCCGTTGAGGGCCTTGACGATCCGGCATAAGCAATACCTGGATGGTATATATTAAACCAAGTACAACAACGTAGGTATTCATTCGCACACGACATCTGAGTAGTTCTCCAAGACACTCCATTGCAGGAAGCAAGAAGACTTCAAACACAATGACAGAAAATTCAACAAGTCAAGTGCCATCGCTGGACCTGCTGTACACCCCATGCTGGCTCCGACCTTGCCTGACTTTGACGTTGAAGAACCTCTTTGATTTGATCCATGTCTCGTCCTTTACATTCAGGACATACTCCAATTCAATGAGGCAATACGCGAGTGCCAGCTGTGACGCTGCCGACACACGTGTTTTCTCTGGCGGATCATTGCGGGCCTTGCGGAGGTGGCCAACCCCAGCCCCAGGTCCCACTGAGGACCGTTACACAATGGCAGTTTCACGAAACTGCCAATCAAATCCAACTCGATGTATTCAACCTAGTTGCTATCGAGCAGCGGGAATGCACATCGGAGACGCGAGTGCATAGGGTGGTCGCGCGGCACACGAGCTTCTTCGGGCACGCGAATGACAAACGTCTTCCAGAGCTTGATGTCGAGCATGTAGTAATGGTGGTCGTGTTCGACACAGAGGATGCCGTTGATGACACCCGAGGCTTTGTCAAGGTAGCAGTAGCCGTTGTACTGCCACTTGTCCAGTTGGAAGAGATAGCGCGCGCCAGACGAGAGGAAGAGCGAGGCATTTTGGTCGGGCGAGTCTTGCAGATGCGGATGGCGGAGGCGTTCGTACGCGTACGCGAGCACCATCGCGCCGAGGGAGATTCCAATGAGCTCGTAGAACCGCGTGACGCTGCCAATGTGAACTGCCCCCGCATCGCACGTGAGCTGAAAGTCGACGTGCGTGAGGCTGCAACTCCGGTCGACGGTGACAGCGTGCGCCACGGGGCTCGCAAACGTAAGCGCGACCGAGCTGACCCAGACGAGCACCGTGCATTTGAGCGTGTAGGCGATCGTGTACGACTTGGTAAAGATCACGAGGATGTCCCCAACGACGTCCGCAAACCAGACGACTTCGAGCGAGACGATGAGGACCGTGTACCACTTGAGTGGCTCGGACGAAAATGCCGTCATGGCACCGAGGGGACCATACTGCTCGAGCGAAATCGCCGACGTGCTGATGAGGCTGATGGCCACGAGGCTTCGGAGAAAGAGAAGAGGTCGACCGGCCCAGACGACGCCACCCACGCGGTTGATCTTGCGGATGTTCCAGCCTTCGATGGAACCACGGCTCGCGACGACATGCAGCGACACGAGGCATGCGACGACCAAGAGCACGCACGCGACGTAGAGGATGCAGCAGCGAAAGTAAAAGGCCACGTTCGACGGTGTTTCGAGCGGGTCGGGTGGCGCGTCGAGCGTAAAGTACGTGTAGCTGAGCAGCGTGAGCGACCCAACGTCGCCCGAGAACGTGACGACGTCGCGGCCGCCGACGACCCACTCGAGCACGTAGCCCCAGGCAAAGAAATCAAACGAACGATCGGTTGTCGTGTCGAAAAGTGCCGTGTGCTGCCCGGCAAACGGACCACCACCGACGGGCAGGATCTGGAAGATGTGAATGTTGGTCGCTGCCATGAGTTCGGCTTGGACGCGCTTGGCCGTCACGAATGCCACGTCAAGTGTGGTTTGGGGAATGTAGGTTTGGACAAATGTACGCAAGGCCGTGAGGTGGGCGACGCAAACCGCGCGGAGCGACGTTTCATGGGTGCAAATGCTGGAGAAGGCGGCCGTGGCGTTCAAAGTCGGGAGGCCGATGGCGAGCGCGGCGATAAATGCGGCGTGGCGCGTGGGGTAGGCGGTTTCCTTGATGGCTGACGTGCAACCGCTGTCCTGCCAGTAGCTCAAAAGACCCGGTCCAGCATACGGGGCTTCTTCGGGACAGAGGATGCTGCCGCCCATGGAACGAGCGGCAAAGGGGAGCCATGGCGTGGGCACAACCACCCACGAATTGGCGACAGGGATGCGAAAGAAATCGATTTGGGCATTCGTGGCCGATGTCGTGATCACGGGAAGCAGCGTTTGCAACGTCGACTTGTAAAATTGGCGCAACACGCGCGGGACGGGGACGTGCTTGGCATCGACCGAGCCGTACGGCCCAACGACCGACCGGAAAAAGGAGGCCGCGAGGCCAAATGGACTGGCGACGGTCTTGTTGGCGATCAAAATGGCTTCAAGCGTCGTGTTGGCAAACGCAAAGGACGCGCTTGACGCAAGCAAGCTGCGGCCTGCAATCGGTGTCGCCGACGTCACGGCCCACAAGTCGCCCGCCAACGTCCAGTAGAGTTTCCGCGTGGTCTCGGTCCCAAATTTAAACGCGCCTTTCGTGGCTTTGATCGTCATGCGGTAGGACACGCCAAATGCGTTTTGAATGTGAAACCCCTCTTGGATCCCAATGGACTTGTAGTTTTGGTACTGGGTCGTGTACGACATGATGTTGAACTGTGCCCAAAAGGCCACTTCATCGGAGACGCTCGAAGTCGCGCTGGCAGTCGTCGTCATGTCCAGCCACCGCTGGCCTTCGAGCGAGAGACGCAGCTCCGACGCGATGGCCGTCTCAAATGACGCGCCCCAGCACCCGACGAACCGCGGCCAATTTAGATTCCGCAGCGCCGATTCGAGGTAGACGGCGCCATTCGTAGCCAAGTCGGGGTCTTGAACGCAGCGGAGCTGGCGGGTGGCGGTGTTGGCCATGGGATAAACTCGTGCAAAGTCCAGCCAGCAGTACTGGGTTGCGATCCACGGCACCAAACACGCATCCATCTGCCGGAGGCCTTGGATGGCTTTGGCGGTCGCGTTTCCGTCTTCCATTTGGACGTGGCGGGCGTAGATCGGAGACGATGATATGACCGTGCTTGTTGTGTTGTATTGCACTTTGTCGGCGTAGATGGGTTGACTCAGCTCGTCTCGGACGCCGTGCGGAGTGAGCAAGAGCTGCAAGTTGTACCAGTTGCCCAAGAACGCATGGGCACCCGTCGTGTTGAAGCCAGCCCACCAGAGGTCGTTGGCCATGTTGACAGACGTGGCAAAAATGTAAAAGAACATGCCGGCGAGGGACGCAATCATGTAGAGGAATCCAATGGCTGCCATGGCCTTGTCGACAAAGTTGAACGATGCGTCATCGTCATTCAGCATTCCACACGAGTCCTTGAGATCCACAACATCGTTTGGCTTGACGACGCGACTGCCAGCTGATTTCAACTGCCGCGACCCGAGCGACCGCTTCAGCTTGGCCCCGTGAAACGACGTCGACCCCGATCGATGATGGACGGGTCCTGCTTTGACGTTGGTGGGTGTGTGGAAGAGCACCCACAATTTAATGTCAAACATGTACGCTGCCTCCTTGACTCGAAATACGAGGATGCCACAGAGGACGCACGTGACGTTGTCAAAGACGAGCGCGTCGTCGTCGTCGGTGGTGGAGGCAGCGGCCAAGAAGGCTTCGGCAACGCCACCAATGACCAAGTGTGGTCGTGTGGGCGGGCGCCAGTGTCTCGAGAGGGCGATGGCTCCGAGATAGGCGACTGCGACGGAGCCCGCTTGGATGACCAAGATGAGTTGCAAGCGACTGACACTGCCAAGTTGGATGGTACCGCTCGTGCACGTGATGAGTTTGCCCATAACGAGCGTCTTGCACTGGCGGTGGAGCGACGCTGACGCTTGGATCGGACGTGTCATTTCGACCAGAAAGAGACTGACAAAGGCCAGGATGCTGCTCACGGGCGCGCAAAAGGCCGAGTATTCTCGGGCGACGATGACAAGAAAGTCATGAAGGATGTAGACAATCCACGTGGCTTCGCCTGCGACCAACGCCGCGTCGAACCACGGCCTCGGCCGAAACACAAATTTGGCAAAGCCACTTGTGCTATCCAATTCAATGTTGGACGTGCTCAAAAACATGATGGCCGTGAGCCCTCGCACGAGCAGGACGAGGCGGCCAATCCAAACAGAACCGACCATGCGATTCACGCAAAAGAGGTTGCGTCCGAGGACGCGGCAGCGCGCGGCGACGCCGTAGCCGACGAGCACGATAGCCACGATGACCAGCTGCACCGAGACGTACGACATGAGCAAGACAAAGTAGAGGCTCGCGCTGCGTGCGACCTGCAGCTTGTTGGGTGCGAACGCTTGCAACGCGTACGGCCGAGACATGAGCGTGAGCGTGCTGGTGTCGCCCTCGAACGATACGACTTCGCGATGGTGGTCTGCCCAGTCCAAGAGCTGGACCAAGCCAAAGAAGGTCCAGCCGATGTCGTCGTCGCCATTGGGACTGACGAGGGGTTGCTGCAACAGCGATGGGCGTAGAGTGGCCATGTCCGAGGCAAACTGCATGATGGACACGTTGAGCGCGTTGATGTCGGCGACTACAGCAGGCATGGTCGACTGCATAGCCGCGTCCCCCAAAGCTTGAGCGACGGCAAAGGCCGCAGCGATGGTCTGGTAGCATGTCGACGGTGGTGTCGTCGCGCATGCGGCGCAAATGCGCGGGAGGACCGACGGAAAAGTCGAAAGTCCCATGGCCAAAATGGAGAAAACAAGGGACGACCGACGCGTGGCAATGGTCAATGGATCTTGAGTCAAGCAGGCGTCGTCAAAGCCAAAGTGCTGCTGGACATATGGGAGCCCTTTCCCGGCAATGCACATGGGATTCCCACCGTAATACGTCTTGTTGGCCCAGGCTGAGGGCACGGGGTCCATCAGCTGTTCGTTGATGGCATTGTAGTCGGCCAAGACGCGGTCCTTGCTTTGGATGGCGAGGACGAGCTGCTGGTGAAACGCCGCTGCCGCTTCCTTCAACGAGTGTGGCACGCTGATAAACTTCATGTCGATGGAATCGTACTTGCCGACGTTGGCGTGCCAAAGGACAGTCTGCACGGACATCGGATTGAATGAAATCGCACTCTCCCAGCTAAAGTTGAACCGCGCAAAGTGGTTGCTCGCACCTTGGACGATCGAAAAGTTGGACGCGATCGAACGGCCCAAGTCGTTCCAAAAGCCAGAAAACATGACAATCGACGTCCACGGCCCTGTCCCGCGATGGACGTACGGGACGCTCTTTATCGCGAGCGGCTGCGACATCCCGAGTGCGTTGTACACAACGACTGATTCGTCCACGCCTTGCTGCCATCCATTGTGCCACTGCAGCTGCCACCGAACGAGGCCCTTCTGCCGCCAGTACGCGACCTCGGTCGCCATGTCCTCGAACGCATCTTGGACCGAGGCGAGCCACGCCGCGCCGCCTGCAAACTCGCGCAGCGGGTTGGCAAAGTTGACAAACACGGCGGGGCCGCCGCAGCCCGCGACAAAGTCGGTCCAGACGACGTTGCGCAGCATCGCTTCGAGGTGAATGGCAGCGTTGTCGGCTTCCGTCGCCGCGCACCGCGCTTGCCGCGCGGTCGTGTGCGCCACTTGGAAGCGCTTGTCAAAGTCGAGCCAGCAGTATTGCGTAAACATGCGCAGGTTGAACGAAATGCTCGTCTGCTGCATGCCCTGGATCGCGTCTTCAAACGACATGTCCCGCCCGAGCATGTAGTGCCGCGGGTAGACGGTGCTTTGGGCGACCGATGTTTCGGCAGCGCTGTAGTCGTTCTGGACGGCGCTCGCCGCGGCAAACAAGTCGAGCGGTGCCGCTGTGTCGAGGCTGACCAAGTGGGCATTGGCCAAATCGCCGACAAAGGTTTGCGTGCCCGTGGTGTTGAAATGGGACCACCACATGTCGTTGGTCATTTTGGGCACGCTCTGCAGGGTATACCAGACACTGCATGCGACGGACACGCCAACATAGAGGAATCCTGCGATGGACTCTAACAGCTGCCGCCGCGTTGGCGGCTTGTCGGTGACGAGTGGCGCAGGGAGCCAGCCGTCCTTGGACGCAACTATCCGCGTGGATGATTGCTTGGACCATGTGCCGACGACCAAGGATGGTGTCGGGGCGACGCGCTCGGCCATGAGGCTCAAGAATGAAGAGGCGGCCAAGTAGCCGTTTCACAGGCGAGGAGTTTCATGTCGTTTCACTTTGTGCAGATTTTTCAGGTTGTGCAGATCGAAGCAACGAGGCAAGGTTGTGGGCACTCGACTTGTAGATGGTTCAAATTCATAAATGTTCTCGCAACGGCGTGCATATGATGCGTTTCGCGCCCATGGAAAGAAAAATACTACTTTGAAGGCGCTGCACATCCATTTTCTCAACAGTTTGCAGCAAATCCCACGCATTTGCACCATCCTTCTTCTCGACTGACCGCATGTCATCTCTATCCCGAACAATGACAACCATCACACGTTAGCCATCTCGTCCCCCAACAAAAAAGTGTGTCAAACGCGTTGCTGCCAATGCCGCGTTGGTGGCAGTGGCCTTCTCGCCCTCGCTTCCCATACCAGCATCCTCGCACCCCCCACCAGATTGACGTCTTCTGGCCCGCAAATACTCTCTCAATCATCGTGAAAGAGTACATTGCAAATGACAACCGTTTGATTGGTAAATGTGTGGCGAGGAATCCCCGTGGAGAAAGGGCAACTATTATTCCCGTTCTTCAAGTTAGAGTGAATCTTGTGCAAAAAGATTCGTTCGTGGGGCAGAGTCTCCACCATTCAGCTGAAAATTATTCCTTGATCCATATTCTCCTCAGTCAAGTTGAGGTTACTAGTCAAATTGAGATTAATTCGAACAAACTTGGGCAAGTTACGTTGCTGCGAGACTCGGGCACACGCGATTCTGAGGTTTAATGTGTCATCATCATGCCACTTGGAGTGAAATGTCTAGATTATCCGGATGCAAATCAATCACCTTGCGCCAATACCAGCTCCCACCTAATTTTCACAACGTTGAATCAGGCATACAAATTCCGTGTGTAAAGTTGACAGACTTACAATTGGACCTCACTCCCTTCAAGAGCCTCCTCAACGAAAGATTGAGTTGAGAAAGCCCAGTCTCGCTATTGCCACCAGGAAGTCATGTCGCCAACCGTCGTCCATGTCGAAGAAACCGCGCAACTCATGCAGGCCAATCCATTCGCCACGCCCCCGTCACCTCCAGCCATGGTGGCCAAGAAGCCTTGGGCACGCTACCACGCCATCGCCGGATGCTTGGCCTTGGCGTCTGTCGTGACCATCATGACCCACTCGGCGGCTACCTCGTCATCGTTGCCCGTGGCTGTCGATGCTGACGCGGCCGTGTCGATGGGGGCGACCTGTCCGCCGCGCCTCCGCAAGTCATGGGACCGATTCACGGCCGCCGAGAAGGCGCGGTACCTCAAAGCCATCCAAGTCGCCATGGACCGAGGCCTCTACCAACGATTTGTGGAAATCCATGGTGATGGTATGAGCAACACCGAAGCCCATCGTGGCTCGTGTGTGTTTCTCCTCTGGCATCGCAAGTACCTCGTCGGATTTGAAAACATGCTGCGCAGCCTCGCCCCCGAGTTTGCCTGCTTGGTGCTCCCGTTCTACGACTATGTCCAGCATTCAGTGAACCGACTCACGAGCAAATGCACGACGATGGAGGACTGCTCGCCCATTTTGAAAGAAATGGGTGGATCCCAAGGCTCGCCCACACTCGTCAAAGTCGGCGGTTATGGCTACACTAACTGCGTGGGCAATGCCGCACCTGTGAACCACAGTTGCGAGTCGCCCGGGAAGAGTTGTTTGCACTGCATTCCCCGGGGTCCGTGGTCGTCAACGTACTTTACCAACACGGATTATTCGCTCCTCAAGAAGAACGTTCTCGACGCGGGGGACTTTTTCATCATGTCACGCGGCGTGGAAATGAATCCACACAATATCATCCACAACAACATGAAGGGGGTCATGGGCAACAACTTTATCTCGCCCACGGAACCTATCTTTTACTCGCACCATAGCACGATCGATTTGATCCAATCGATTTACCACAAGTGCAAAGTCGCGCCACTCAAGTTGCAAGGAAGTGCACTGTGGAACGACCCGCGCAACTTCAAAGGGTGTGTCCAGCCTGCCAATAACCCCAACGGCCACGTCATCACGCCCCAGTCGACGATTGTCATGCGTTCGCTCTACAAAGGCCAGCCTGTTTGGGTCGACGAAGATCCAGACTTGAAGCCATTCTTTGCCGGGCTTCCGTCCACGTATTCCCAGCTCACGGATACAACCAACCTCGGACCCAATAGCTACAGCTACGAAATCCCCGGTCTCTTGGGCGATTTGTTCAGCCGGTGTGAGAAGTCGGACTTGAGCTTTGCAGGTCTCGCCCAAGTCTGGATGGAGCAACTGCACCTGAACAAATTCACGCCGACGCCGATTCCGTCCAACCATTCAATCGACCACGTCGTCATCCCACTGCACAAGACTGAGAACATTGCGTACCTGTCATGGCGCCACGAGATCGCCACGTTGGCCATCACGCAAAACCGAACGCTGGCTCAAATTGATTCGGACTTGGCCAAGATCGTCGTTCACTTGTACGACAAGTATTTGCCCGGCGATGTCAAGGACTTTTCACCCGAGTTCAAAACGATGTGGGGCATCGACGAGCCTGCGATTTCAAAGCAAATTTTAGATGGCATGAACGATGGCTCGCACCCGATCCGAGTCCAAGGGTGGGAAGACGTGACGATGCGGTATTACGGCGATGCCGTCTGCGGCACGTGCAAGAACTGCCGCTACCTCAAGGGCGGCATTGATGCGTGCTACCAAGGATGGTCATTCGACCAGTGCAACGTCGCGGGTGATGCATTTGTCTGGTGCGGCGACAAGCCGCTCCCGTCCAAAGAGACATGCGGCTCGTGTAAAGACTGCTACTACGCGCCAACGGACGCCTGCTACCAGGGCTGGACCCAAAAGTCGTGCTCGTCCCTTGGCTACGATTGGTGTGGCTCCCCCAATGTCAAACACTAGAATATATGTGTGCCCCAATGGAAACGAAGTGCAGGTGCCTGAATGCTGCAGAGTCGCATCGAAAGAGGTAGCCAATTTGGGTGGAAATTTACACCATGTTACTTGCGATGTACTTGAGTGCATGTAGCAAGCATGTGGGCTCAATAGTAGCATCATTAGAATTTCATCCGCCGACAAGACGAGAAAATTCCTGCAAGTCCAAACAAAAATAAATACGACCAGCCATCAGTTCAAACCCCTCAGTTGGTCTGCGATTTCGAGTCGGTCATTGTTGCCGCAGGTCGTCATGTTCCTTGGATGCATTATATTTTGCTGCGTTGACCGGGCACGTGCACGAATGCATGGAGAGCCACAGTTGACATGCTCGTACTGTGTGATGACCACAAAAAGTACGTCTGCGTCATCGATGCTGATGAGTTTGTCACCATTCCAGGTGCCCGGATCGAAGAAGCGGCGTGCCACCAAGCTTAATTCAAAGTAGTGAACGACGACGCTTTGGAGAATGAGGACACGCGGCTTGTCCTGACGATTCCACCAACACTGTCATCTCAGGTGTCAATGAAGGTGATTGACAGAAATATACGTTTTCAGAGGGTATCTCTTTTTGACAGACCTTTCTGCCGGATACAGCAGTCTTGTCCGGATAAAGATCTCGATTAGCAGTTTCTTCGCGCACTTTTGAAAACGATGGCGCCGCGCAAGATCACGAAAGTACAAGACATGGACGGCCAAGAATCCGTCTGCGAGGGCCAACATTTGCTCACAGACCTCATTCGCGCGGGGGCTATTAAGCCCTCTGTACCTGCTCATGTACGAGAAGTACAATCAAACGTTCAATCAGTATTGTCCTTCGGGCTTCCGCAATCACAACCACGCACCATGGACCGCAATTAGACGAACGCGTACGATGTCGTGTATTTCAGCATTTATGATGTGATTAGTGCACAAGTCATCGGGCCCTCAAATCATGCCAAGCATTCGCGCCAGGATATGGAGTGGAGAATAAGACAAAGCCCGCATTCAATGGATGCGTCGCATCGAACTATCCATGCACGCGTCTTCAATACGTCGATCACGAAGACAAAGAACATCATGTGCGTATTCTTCTTTCGACTCCTCGGCACGCCCAAGATATTCGAATTTCTGTCACCAAAAATGCCAAGACACTCTTAGTCGAATACAAGTGGCCAAGGGATCTTTGGGACGCGAGTTGGCCATTTGCACATGTGAAACGAGACTGCGTCTACTTCGAACTTTTGCCCATCGTGGCTCAAATGCGACAAGAAGTCGCCTCCAAGGACACGAATCAGGACACTGGCCCCTAAGCCAAGATAACAATCGACCAGCCCTTCGAGGTGGTCGCGTCAGACATGAAAGTATCGGGTACTGATGTGCTCGACATGCTTCAAGTCGATTTGAAGGCAGTTGACAAAACATTTAAGGCCTGCATCACGTTCCCATAGCTGCCTTCACATGTCGTTTTAAGAGATATTGCATTCGGTGGCGCTTATATTTACTGCAAATTCCCGGGTCAGAATTACTTTTTCTAACATAACTGTAAACGCATTTCCGGGAAGCGACATAGTCGAGTGTATTGTCATTTCCCCCGATATGTTGACTTCGTAGGCGATTGAAGAATCGACTCGTCAATCGACCGGGCGTTGATTTCCCATGCACAGTCGGTAAAAGTAAAAGGGACTGAAAAAGCGTTGACTTTTTCCAGTCTTCCCATTGGGCAGAATATTTCCCACCTGTGATTTGATTGGTTTGGCGATTGCGATATCGATTGGGAGTGAGAGTCCAATTTCAAACAGAATTGACAATACCAATCTGTCGATTGGTGTCGACTGCAGCGAATGGCCAGACAGTTTTACACAACCATGGGCACGGCCATTCCGAAGCGCTGGTGATCATATTCGTCGTTGGAGAATTCCGTCAATTCCAGACTTGGGTTGTCAATCGAGATGGTGTGCGCTCGCCATGTCTTGATGTCGAGCACGTAAATCAAATTGCCACGAGTCGCAGCGACGAGACCGCACATAAAGGCCGACGCTTTGTCCATAAAGAGTACTTCGTGAACTATCCACGCATGTTTATGGAACAAATAGTGCGCCCCTGCGGGCAAGAGCAACGATACGTTGTGTCGGGGGAGTTTAAACGTTGGGTGGTAGGCATATTCGCAGACAAAACAAATCACAATGATCGACGACGTTGCGACCACGAGCTGAATAAGGCGTTGCGTACTGCCAATTTGAACGACGCCAGCATGACACGTGAGTTGAAAGTCCATTTGGACAACATCACATGTGCGCGCCATTTGAAAAGTTGGTTCGATGGGCCGAAGCGCACTCAGGCCAATGGCACACAGGGAGGCTATGAGCGAGCTCTTGAGTGAATAGGCGTCCGTGTGGTCCTTGGTGACGAGCATGAAGAGGTCGGTGAGCACAACGACGAGCCAGCACGTTTCGGAGCCTGCGAGAACCGTAGTGAGTCGCTGGATGCCCGTGGCATCGGGGACGACCAACTTTGTGAACGGGCCAGAGATCTGCAGATGAGCTTTGGCCGTCGAGAGAAAGAGGATGGCGACGACGCTGCGGAGGAAGAGGAGCGGCCGACCGACCCAGACGATCCCTCCAACGCGGTTGATTTCGAGCATGTTGAGACCCTCGACGAGGCCACGACACGCAACAACGTAGGCAAGGACAAAGAACGTGATCAAAAACATGATGGCCGTCGTGTACTGAACGCACAATTGGCAGTAGTACGAGGCGTTGGTGGGGATTTCCAGAACGTTGGGGGTCGTCGTGCTATATGGGAGGACCGTCGAGAGCACATTGATCGACCCAACGTCGCCTTGGAGGGAGACGACTTCGCGCAGACCGGCAGCCCAATCTTGCATCAAAAACCACGCAAACAATTGAAAATATGGATCCGCCGGGTCAAATACATTCATGCGCAGCAGCTCAATGGGGGAAGAGGTGTTGCGTTGTGCGTACTGGACAATTTCAATGTCAAGCCCTGCAAGCTCCTGTCGAGCGACCTGAGCTTGCTGAAACAATCGAGTCAGCGTGGCTGGGGGGAAGAACTGTACCACCCATAGTCGAACGGGATTGATGATGCGATAGCACGAAATGGTCGTCTTGGCAGTGTTCTCACACGCGAGAGACAGATCGAGACAAGTTGATGCAGTTGTACATGGCTCAAAGATACCCCAAGAGATCAATGTCATGGCTATCTGGGACTGGGACGTCGTGATGACTTCGGCGAAGAGCGCGTCGCAGGCAGCGTATTTGCTCAACCATGTAAAGAGATCGGACTGCATTGGAATGGACGTTACGCTGGCCGAACACAAGGCATTCCCGCCTCGGGAGAATTTGTACGTTGCCAACCACGCTTTAGGGACAGGGAAAATGCTTTGCCCACTTCCGACAACGGAGACTTGGGCACTCGTGTTGCTTGAAAGCACACTGATATACTCGGTTTGATAAGACTTGACCAATTGGAGGAGCGACACAGGGCATGGTATGTGCATGAGATCGATGCTACCAAACGGTCCAAGTGTATCCCGAATCAGGGTCAGGCCTGCATCCAGCGGAGCTGCCAAGGTTTGATTGGTTATGAGAAGCATCTCCATCGTAACATTGGCAAAGGCAAAGTTGCTGCTACTCCGAATCAAGCCCTTTTCGCCGACGAGCGTGCTGTTGGCTTGCGTGATTGCCCAGAGGTCACTACCCCACCCCCAATACATTTTCATGGATGTTTGAAGGGAAAAGCGATAGACGCCACTTGACGACTTGAGTGTCAAGGGGTACCGTGTTCCAAATGCACTTTCAACCATAAGCGTTTCCAAAACTCCCAGCGCTTTGTAGTTTTGCCACTGAACGATAAACTGAGTCACATTATTGGCGCGCCAATATGTAACTTCGTCTGCCAACGCCAAGATCCGACTGTTTGTTGCCATCCACTCGCGACCTTGGAGCGATTGACTCAACTCGAAATTTAGTCCAATCTTGATCGCCTCGCCCCAACATAAAGCCAACGCTCTCGAATTGGCATTCCGAAACAAGGCTTCTACATACACGGCACCGTTGCTTGACATGGAGAGACACCGGCGCTGCCGTTGTGCCGAATTGGCCATGTCCCACCGCTGCTTGAAATCGACCCAGCAATATTGCGTTGCAACCCATGGCAATTGACACGCATCTGACGCACGAAGTCCCAGGATAATACTTGTCAGCGACAGTTGTTCGTATTGCATCACATCAGGGTACACGAGGGTGGACGATACAGTCGACGACGTGGAGTTGTACATTTTTGCTGTCGTGGAGCGATTTAAATCAAGAGTTACGGGCCCAGACGGCTGAAACACGAGCTCTGAATTATACCAATCAATCAAAAAGGACTGCAAACCAGAGCAGTTGAACCCTTCCCAGACAAAATCGTTGCTTAGTTGGGTTTGAACAACGTAAAAAAAGAGCACTGACGAAATGGCTGTCCAGAGTAAGAAAATACCAGACGCAACGGCGAGGAGTTTTTGCGTGGCATGTTTGGTGCGGGAGACCGAAATATCCGAATGTGTAGGGGATTGCAATAAGGATGTTGTACAACGGACAGTTGGCTTGCGAAATATTGTTTTGTTCGAGTCGAGCGAGATCACGAGCCAGAGGTCGACACAAAAAATATAGCGTCGTTGAAATATCGTGACCGGAATGATGCCACACATGATGCTGCTGGGCGGGTCGAAATACAGGCCATTGCTTTCGTTGGGCAAAAGTAAATGCGATGCCACAGAGGGAATGGCAACGGGCACCCGTCGGTTTTGTTCGGTCGAGAAACCACGTGCCATGACGTTGGACAAGACTATGCAAATGCCTTGGATTCCACAAAGAACGAGAAATCGACTGGAACTTCCAACCTCGACTTCGCCAGATATGCACGAGACTTGGGCCTCCATGTTGGTACTCACACACGTGCGCCGAAGATTTGCAGTGGGCGTGAACGGGGACGCCAGATCCAATACCAGAGTGCATACCCACACCAACATGCAACTGATGAGAGTACTCGAGAACGAGTATTTTTGTGTCACGATGAAGAGGGTGTCGACAATTGCATACGTGAGCCAGAGCACTTCTGACGAGAGAACGACTGCGTCGACGAACGGACGATTGGATGTTTTAATGTACGTGAACCCGCCGTCAATGGCAAGGTGAATATTGGCCGAGCAAAGCAAAGCCATAGCTGTGAGGCCGCGAGCAATCAAGAGTGGTCGTCCTATCCAAACGATGCCGACAACGGGGTTGAAATAACACAAATTGAACCCACGCCACTTGTTTCTGTCGTGCGAAAAAAAAGCGGCAACCAATACGACGACAAGGATCGCTCCAGACAGAAAACACATGTAGAGCATGACAAACCAAAGGACGTAGCTAAATCGGTTGGGAACTTGGAGGGGGTCGGCAAGAAACGAACTTGGGGCGTACGGTTGCGAAATGAGGACATAGGTGGCCACGTCACCTTCAAAGGATACGACTTCTCGAATGCCTTGGAGCCACTCGAAAAGATGGAGCCACCCGTAGAAGGACCACGCCAATGCACTAGGGTCCACGAGGGGTTGGCTCAAGATGACGCTGTTCGTGGCATTGGTCGAAGCAAATTGAATCAGTCGAATGTCCAAGCCCAAGAGATCGTTCACGACCAACGCGACGTCGGGTGCGAATGTCGCCGAAATGTTTGTTGTGGCCAACCAGTGTTGGTGCAACTCGTTGGCTTGAGCAAGAAAGGTCTGACACGATCGAGTTGAATTGTTTCGGTTCAAAGCACATATCTGTGACAAAACGTCTAGCTGGCCAGCACTGGCAGGTTGAAAAAGAAGGGCCAAGACGCTGTTTTTGATGTCCCCGTGCACTGTCATGGCTGGGTAAGGTTCCTTGCAGCCATCGTCGTATCCAAATGCTTGTTGTATATACGTTCGAGGCTTGCCATTGAAGCAGAGGGGACTGCCACCATAGTACTGCACGTTGTCCAATTGCCACGATGGTGGCACCATGGCAAATGTTACCGACGAGGACGACGCATGGAACAGACCAAACAGTTGATCATTTTCCTGGAGGGAGCCCAAAAGAGCCGTGGCTGCTTTTGTATATGCTGACACAAAGGATGATGGTGGAACGACATACATCAAATCAATGGATGCGAGGGGTCCGAGACGGTCGTGGAGAAGTTGGATCCATTTTGAGCCAGGGTAGTAGCCTGTCCAAGTCTCAATGTTGTGTGACTCATCGAGTTTTGTGGCTGAATTTGTCGCGTTCCGAACGAGGCTTGCGTTGACTTCGGACGTATATTTAAAGTCGTTGTAGAGCCCGATCGATGCAATGACCGAAGTCCAAAACCCCGTACGGACTTGGTATTTTACCCGGCTCAGCGGAATGGAAAAGGATTGCTGGGCACTGCGGAGTACAATGGCATTGTCAAACCCACCGACAATGCGGTTGTGCCACGGAATGCGGTATTGCGTGATGTTGTGTGCCATCCAAAACAGGACTTCGGCGTCGATTGTATACGTAGACAGCGCACGCGTCGTTTGTTTGAACCATAGGGGACCGCCCGCGCTCTCGTCGATGGCACTCCCAAAGGCAATTTGAAATTGGACGCCCCAGACAGCAGACCACGCCATCCAATCGGTGTTGCGAAGCATCGATTCCATGTACACGACTCCATTGCTGGCATATCTGTCGTCGCATCGGGCTTGCCGTGCGGTGGTGTGGGCCACTTGCCATTCGCGCCCAAAGTCCAGCCAACAAAATGACGTCATGGTCCGGGCGCTTTGTGCGGTCGTTTGGCTGCGCAGGCCCGCGATGGCCACTTGTAACTTGTCGAGTTGCTCCATTGCGATGCGCCGTGCATCCGTGGACTGTATTATGATGAGGGTGTCGGACTTGGAGTAGTCTTTCTCGGACGCGGCGTCGATCGAAAAGAGGTTCAGGTCCCTCGCACCCCTTGTGGTGTTCCACAGCTGACGGTTGAAGACATCCGCAACAAAGGTTTGGGTGCCCGAAGCATTGAAGTCTGTCCAGAAGTAGTCGTTTTGAACGTACGCACCAAGGATGGTCATGTACTTGGCAGTCATGGCAGCAGAGACACCCAGGCAGGCCAGGCCCACCACACGAGGGACCCAGTCGCGACGTGATAGTCGAGGGGACGCGGCGGCGCTGAGGTCAGACTCATGAGGGGACACTGCCGTCATGGCACTTGACAAATCGGATGCGAAACGGCTCGTGGGGGTTTCGCTGTCTTGAGGCTTTGGAAACAACCATGAACTATGATCGCATGTTCGCAATGGCATTGCATTGGCCAATCGGCGGCAGTTCTCAAAATTTAATTCGTCCATTTAAAATTCACTGACGCAATGAATCCAAGATTTATATTATCCCAACGGGTAATCTTTCACTTCTCAATCGAAATGGCTGACATTCGTCGGGCGTCGCATGCAGGCTCATGGTATTCGAATCGAGAAAGCGAACTCTCGACGCAGCTTGGAGGTTGATGGCAATCCGTGCACATGTCCATGATCTTGCGATAGGCTGGTTGTCGGAAGCATCGTCGAGCGCAGCGATATCTCCCAACAAGCATGTCCGTGCGCTCATTGCACCCCATGCAGGCTATGCGTACTCTGGTCCGACGGCTGCCCATGCGTACCAACATATCAACCCAAGTCTCGTGGATCGAATCTTCCTCCTCGGGCCTTCTCACCATGTCTACATGACGTAAGAATACCGCGTCTCCTCGACTGACGTCCTCCAGAGGGTGCGCCCTCACGTCAGTATCAGCCTATGAAACACCCCTCGGCAGCATTGAGATTGACAAACAAGTCAACAATGCCTTGTTTCAAACGGTACTGTGGTGCGTCGATTGGCGACACTAAGTGTTTGATGTTGCAGGGATTGTTTGACACGATGGACATTGTACGTTGCCGCCTTTGAATTCCATAGTCTCTATAGAGTTGGTGTAGACTGTTGACACGAACGAGCACAGTCTCGAGCTCCATCTACCTTATATTGCCAAGGTCGTTGGTTCCCAAAATGCGTCCAACCTTTGACTTGTAGGTTATGGGGTCCAAGCCCTATACGCTAGTGCCCATCCTCGTCGGTGAATTGAGTGCCCAAGCAGGGCAACAATACGGCCAGTACGAACATTTGCCTCGTGTTTGACCAACACAACGTGTAGGTTGTTGGCGGAGCACATGAAAAACCCTCGGAATCTCTTCATTGTGAGCTCGGACTTTTGCCACTGGGGCGCGAGGTAGTGTTGCAACAAATTGGTGTTTGACCGACTTGTAGATTTCGCTACCAGCCATACGAGTCGACCAAGGGTGCGATCCATGAATTCATCCAACAGTTGGATCACCAAGGCATCGAGGTGGGGCAGTCGACATGAAGCCAACTAACCGCTTGGTCGGCCACTAGCACATTGAGCATCAAGACATCCGCGCCTTTGACGCTTACTTGAAAGAAACCCGCAATACCATTTGCGGGCGCCACCCCATCTCCCTCCTCCTGTATGTCCTCGCCCATGTCCCTGGCTGTACGGTGCAGTTTGTGAAATACGCCCAAAGCAGCGCTTGTCTCCGCCCAACGGACTCGTCTGTGAGCTACGCCTCGGCCATTGTCTACCACGACTCGGCCTGAATATTGAATAAATGTTGCACGGGTCTATCTAGCATTCGTGGTGGGAATATCAACCACGCTTGTATTTATGAGTCAACAAAAATACGATTTGAAAGGTTATGCCAAAATGGATATCTCTTTTGTTGGTCTTGACTTTCGTGTTTCGTTTTCTCGACCACGTACAATGCTACCATGTCCGATTCCAATTCGATTAATGTGTGAATGCTTTAGACTAGACACCGCTTCCAATGAGCGGGAAGGCGTGCTGGGAGCGGTAATACATGTTGTGAGATTGTGGGACCGCGAGCTCGTCGGGCACTTCGACGACAAACGTGCGCCAGAGTTTAATATCAAGCACGTAAAACTTTGTCTGGTGTTCTATGCACAAGATGCCCGTGATGACGGCTGATGCCTTGTCCAAGTAGTAGGCGTCCTTGAATTTCCAGTCGTCCAGCGCAAAGAGGTACTTGCTGCTGCTCGAGAGAAGCAACGAGGCAGTCGCGCGCGAGTCTTTGAGATGGGGTTGTCGGATGCGTTCGATGGCATAGCACCCGACGATGCACCCAAGCGCGATCGCAATGAGTTGGAGAAATCGACTGACGCTACCGACGGTGACGGTGCCTGCGTCACACGCCAATTGAAAATCAAGCTGCATAATCAAGCATGTTCGATCCACTGTGGCCGAATGGGCGACGGGGAAGCCAACACTGAATATCGCAGCGACCATCCAAACCAAAAGTCCACAGAGGACTGCATACGTTGTAGTGTAGGCGCGCGTGAAGATGATTATGATGTCGACGAGGACATAAACAAGCCACCCTACTTCGCCGGCCGCGAGAATCAGCTTGTACCACTCGAGATGACCCGACTCAAAGCGAGTCATGCCCCCAAGGGGTCCATATTGCACCAAGTCAAGTGTGACAGTGCTGAGGAGACTGATGGCTACCATCGAGCGAAGAAAGAGAAGCGAGCGACCGGTCCAGACGATACCTCCCACGCGACTCAGTTCAAGCATGTTGAGTCCTTCAATGCGCCCGCCGCTGGCCAAGATGTAGACCGTTGCCATGGCCGACACCAAGCACAAGATGGCAGTGATGTAAAGTACGACGCCACGGAAGTAGAGCGCAACGTTCGCAGAAATTTCGAGCGGATTCGGTGGGAGGGCAGTGGCCAAACTCACTGAGCTGAGCAGCACAAGCGTCCCAACATCTCCTTCAAACGAGACAACTTCACGCGTCCCCAGCAGCCATTCCACGGCAAAATTCCACGAAAAGTAGTAAAAATTGGCAATTCCAAAAAGCTGCAGCGTCAAGGCGGCGCCCGTGTCGCTGCTAAATTGGAGAAACGAGACGTTCAACACAGTCGTCTCGCGTTGTGCGAGGGCTGCCTCGGCGGCAAACGTCGCCAGTGTTGGTGCGTCCCAATATTTGTTGGCAAATACCTGGCTCTCATTCAGCAACGTGCGGCACATGGCCGGGTTTCGCTTCTCCGCGTTGCACGTGGCTGCGACGTCGGCGGTGTTGGTCGCCAAACTCGCGATAAAGTTACTCATGCGCGTCGGGTACGTGGACTCGGTGAGGCTGCTGCAGCCACCGTCGACCCAAAGGGAGAGCATGGCCGTGCTGGACTTGGTGCCGCTGGCAGGACACATGACGTTGCCGGGAAAGCGACT
Source organism: Aphanomyces stellatus (assembly GCA_009835185.1). Lineage (NCBI taxonomy): Eukaryota > Oomycota > Saprolegniomycetes > Saprolegniales > Verrucalvaceae > Aphanomyces > Aphanomyces stellatus. The sequence continues at coordinate 23,928 of VJMH01001230.1, forward strand.
CAAGTTGAGCCATGGCGGCGGGCACGTGAGCCAGGACGCAGTGAACGGCAAGCTTAGATAGTCGTTTTGCGCAGCTGCGTTCACCGACACCAACGTGGCTATGGCTTGGGACGTCCGTTTGTAAAATTGTCGAAGTGACTGTGGGCAGACAACATGGCGGGCATCGATCGACCCAAACGGACCAAGTGTTTGGCGCAACGCAGCAAACGTAGATCCGACTGGCCAGCTGAGATAGCCAGCTGTGACCAGCGCGGCCTCGACGGACGTATTGGCGTACGCGAAATTGGCGCTAGAAGCCAAGAGACTGCGGCCAAAGAGTGGCGACGACCCTGTGACGACGCCCGAGAGGTCGTTGTCAAAGCTCCAATACAAAATCTGCGACGATTGCGAGGCATACTGGAAGACCCCGCGACTGGATTTGATAGTCATGGGGTAGGTCACGCCAAATGCATTTTGGATGTTGAAGGTTTCAATCAGCCCGAGCATTTTGAAATTTTGATATTGCGTCGTGTACGACTGGAGTTGAAACGTTCGCCAGTAGATTGCCTCGTCGCTGGCTGATGTGACAACATTCTGGACATTGTGCAGCCACGTTGTGCCGTCTTGGGTCCCGCGGAGATCGTTTGCAAACGCGGTTTCGAACGCGGCGCCATGACACGTTGTGAATTGCGACCATTGAATGTTCCGAAGCCCTGCTTCCAAAAAGACGGCGCCGTTTGTGGCGTACGATAGGCAACGATGCTGTCGTGCGGCTGTGTTGGCCATTGGATACTGGCGATGGAAGTCCAGCCAGCAATATTGAGTCATCACAGTCGTAAACGCACAGGCATCCAATCGGCGGAGGCCGTCAATGGCGCTTTCGATTGTGTTGATCGCTTCAAATTGAACTGTTTTTGCGTATAACTGGCTCACCGAGATGGTTGTACTCGACGTATTGTAGCCCGTGGGGTCTCCATACTTGGTGTCGTCGAGTGCATCGCTGTACGCATTTGGATTGAGCATGAGCTGTGTCGCGTACCAATTGCCCAAGTATGCTTGGGCACCAGTGCTATTGAATCCCGCCCACCAAAAGTCGTTTGCCATGTTTCGTTCGGTGGAAAAGATGTACAAAATGCTGCCCGCGAGAGAGGCCATCATGTACGAGAGCCCCGCCACGGCAAAGCATCGATTGAGCCAGCTAAACGGTTTGCCAGACGTCAGGGGTGACGACGTTGGCAATTGTTTGAACGTTGGTCGTTGAAACGCACACGAATATTGTCGACTCCCTTTTGCTTCCACGTCGTTCTGTTTGATAATCGTCCAGGATTTCAGGTCAAATACATAGCTTGCATACCCTGAGTGGTAGCTCAGGAGGCCACACATGACGCAAGTGACCTTGTCAAAGCTCGTCCAGCTCTCTCGATCGTCTTCATGGCACGTTGGTATGTCCAAGAAGGCTTCGGATGGGCCAGATATGAGTAACGTCATCGGTGGAATGTGCCGACGCCATCGTCGCCACACTGCGACCGCGTAAAAGAGAAACACAGAACCGGTTTGGGCCACCAAGATCGTCAGGACCCGACTGAACCGCCCAAATTGGAGCTGCGCGCTGTTGCAGCGGAGTTGTTTGGCCGACGTTATGATCAAGCACGTTCGATTGAGAGTCAGTGTCGCCTTGATCGAACTGTGCCGTTCAAGGGCGAAAACAATGGCCCAGGCCAGAGAGCTGCTCATGGGGGCAGCATAGTAGGAGTGTTCGTGGAGAAAAGCCACGAGCACGTCTTGCATCATGTAAATCACCCACGTGGCTTCACCAGAGACGAGGAGGGTTTCGAGTACGGTATAAGGGATCCAATCAAAGAAAACAAACCCTTGGTTGGTGGTGAAGGTCACGTTTGACGTGCCAAGCAAACAGACGGCCGTCATCCCACGCAAAAACAAAAAGATGCGCCCGACCCAAACGGATCCCGCGACGCGATTGAACCGGAAGAGATTTCGCCCCAGCACTCGGCCTTTGCTGTGCGCAGTGTACAACAACATCACGAGCGCAACGACGCCAAACATGCCCGTCGCATACAGCGCCAGGACTTTCAAGTACCGGCCCGCCGACTGCGGGATTTCCAAACTGCTGGGCGCGAATGGCTGCAGCGAATACTCCATCGAGACGAGCGTGATGGTATTGACGTCACCTTCGAATCGAACGACCTCGCGAGTTTGCACAGTCCAATCGTAGAGATAAATCCATCCAAAAAATCCCCATGGGTCGGCCCGAGGCACAAGGGTTTGTGTCAGGGCGACGGAGTTGTTGGTGGTTGTGTTTTTAGCCAGCTGCAAGAGTCTAATGCTCGCCACGTCAGGCACGACTTGCTGGAAGAGTTGTTTAAGGCTGGGTTGCATATCCATACTTGTGTACACTGCCGCAGCTTTTGTGAGTACGTCGATGCATATCGGCTTTGTTTTCGTCGAACAGAGCGCACAAAAGTTGAAGAGTTGATCTGCGAGTGCCATGCCACCGTCCACGATGGTGCCAAAGAGGGCAAACACGACGGCCGTGGGGTCCAACGTGACCGCGAGGGCGTTTTGCGCGAGGCAGCCATCCGTGAATCCAAAGCTTTCTTGAACGTACGGCTGTGGCACGCCTCTCGTACACACGGGACTGCCACCGTAGTACAACAGATTTGGATTGAGCCATGACGGTGGCGTCGGGTTGACCACGCCCGAGGTTAATTCTGCAAACCATGGAGTGTTGTCAATGGCCTTTCCAACAGCATTAGCAAACGCGAGGTACGCCGTCGCGAGGGATGTGGGAGCCGTGACGAATTTTGTGTCGATGGATCCATACGGACCAAAGTAAGCGAGCCAGCCGAGGGCCGCAGGGACAGCCGAAATGCCCGCGTAGTTTTGGAAGAAGCTGTCGTTGGGCGGGTGCATGGTCGAATTCCGAACGAGGGACACGTTGGCCGCGTAGTCTGTACTTAGTTCGTTCCAAAAGCCATAGTACAAAATGATGCTGTTCCACGCGGCGCCGCGATGGACATAGGGAATTTTCTTGAGTGCGAGGTTTTGATCCATGCCAACCGCGTTCGTGATGGTAATGGTTTCGTCGACGCCAACTTGCCATGCGTTGTGCCAAAGCAGCTGCCACCGCGTCGATCCTTTGAGCCGCCAATATGCTGCTTCCGTCGGGACATCCACAAAGGCATTATGGACGGACGCGAGCCACGCGGCGCCGCCAGGGAATTCTCTCACGCCCATGCCAACAACGACGTCAAACACACCGCCAGGACCGCCGTACGTGTTGACCATGTCGACCCACGCGACGTTGCGCAGGAGCGACTCCAAGTGGACGGCGGCGTTGTCAGCGTCGTTAGCGTTACATCGGGCCTGGCGCAGCGCGGTGTGGGCGAGCTGGAACTGCTTGTCGAAGTCGGCCCAGCAGTACTGGGTGACCATGCGCATGTTTAGTGTGAGGCTCGTGGCATGGATGCCGCGGATCGCATCTTCGAGGTTCGTAGTCGATTGCATGACGAGCATGCGCGGATAGACAGGGCTGAGTTGCATCACGGTCGTCGCCTTGCTGTAGTCTTTGATCCAGCCGTTCGATTTCGAAAACATGTTCAAGTCTGTTGTTGCGTCGCTCACTGCCAAGACGAGGTTGCACATGTCCCCAAGAAAGGTTTGAGGTCCCGTGGCGTTGAAGTTGGGCCACCACATGTCGTTCGCGACGCTCGGAAAGAGGTTCAAGAGGTACCAGACCCCCCACGCGACAGATCCGATGACGTAGAGCACGCCAGCCGCCGCTTCAACAGCTTCGCGTCGCGTCATGGGGACGTCCGAGCTGAGGAACGTCTTGTGCTCTGGGGTAGTGATACAGGTTCGTTTGAGCACGTCGCCAGGCTTTGTCGCAGCTGGTTCGGCGGGTGGAGTGGTGTCTTGGTCATTGGCAGACGGTTCATAAGCGGCCACGATCACAGTGTGTTTGGCCATCGACGCGCGAATGGGATTGATTGTTTGTGACGACTGAGACCACGAAAGGTCGTTCGTTTCTCCCAGCGCTGCCCACTTGAATATTCATGAGAGGCCCCATGCGAAACCGCTCTCGACAATCGGAGGTATTATCCGTGCGCGTCATAAGCAATAGAGACTGAGAAGTCGAGGGCAATTGGTCGATGTGGATGTTTTCGTTTCGCGTGCTCAATGGTATCAGTGTCAAAGATACTGTGATGTAAAATTGACGATCACCACTCACGCATTACAAGAAAAAACGATATCCACCGCAACAGTGAGTTGGGCATGCAATTCGGGTGACTGACAATCTCGACGTTCAGGTAAGCGTCAGAAAGGACACCAAATTACATGAGCATTGAAATTTGTGTCCGCTGGTTCATTTTTCTCAGCGTCTCGAACTTTGCAACAAAATCCCGGCCTTTTCTTCGCGCGCTTCCCGTTGATTCCTTTCTGGTACTCGCTCGTATTAATGCATGACCAAGCCGAGGACCTCAAGAATGCCAAGACGACATTGGCACAGCGAAAGTAGCCCGTGGCACGTACAGTCCACCTCAACGTGGCCAATACAACCACGAGAATGCATGTTCGTTCGAAGTAAAACTTAGGTGAAGAACAACTTTTGAAGTTTTACCAACAAAGGGAACGTCGTGGAACGTTGTGGCCAAGTGTTCATTGTGGTCGAGAGGGTACGCATTATTACTGTGCGCGTACATGCAAGTGTCGTGCAATGTGGACCACTGTGCTGGTTGGAAGACTTCTCGTGTCGAATGTCTGTAGTATCTACAACTCGCAGGCTGATATTGTCGGGTTAAACTCTTGCCAGCCGATGTGCAAGTACTGCACGGCCAACCAGCCAAAACAACCAACCACCTTTCAAGTGATTGTGAAGATTTTAACCCTTCAAACACATTGCGTCGAACAACAGCCAAGACGAAATTGCTTTGGGTAGAAATAGTTCAAGAAGAGCACGTTTTTCACATCACCGAACCTTACGACCAACATTCCTTCGTGTTTCCCACGGATTTCCACGAGTGTCATTTTCCATTTCCCTTCCTCAGACGACCATCATGGCCAACACACAACATGACACGGCAAAGACGATCGCACGACCGAAAGATGCTGCCGTGGCGTACGAAAAGGCTGTGCTTGTGGCCCATCCGCCGATGACCATCGTCGCCCCGCGCTTCGTCACCAAAGCACCCACAACAATCATCGTGAGGATCTCGGACGATTATTTTGTTCGCGACGTCAACACCGGCGACGCGCTCTTCCACATCCAGACCAAGACGGACGTCTACGCCACCAAGACACTCGTGGACTTGCGCGCCAACCTGCCGGTAGCGGTCATCCAAGAACCCGTCATGACTGGCCGCCATCGCCAAAAGGTCTACAAGCCTGACATGACCCCTTGGTTTGACATTGTCCCACACATGACGTTCGTGACCAATTCGGGTGACTGCGACGTCGAAGACTGCGTCACGGGCGAAACGCATTCGTTTGGCATTGATGGCAATGCGCTCATGCGCAAAGCAGTGGTGTCGCGCAACGGGGTCACGATCGCGCGCATGCACAAGCCCAAGGCCATCACGAGCAAGGACTATATCATCGACATGGCAGCTGGTGTGGACATGGCACTCATCGTCCTCTTCTGCCTTGGCATGGACGAAGCCTCGAACATCCACCTGATCCCCACCCTTTCGGCGGCCTCCATGTTTTCGTAGATGATTGATTTTATATCACACAACCAGCAGAGGAGTTCTACTAATATTCGCACGATGTCTTGTCTTTGTGTCAAGCATAGTTGCCATGTGCACCATTATGGAAATTATGCATGTCGATTGAAGAAGTAGACTCGTGTCCAGACAACGAGAAATACGAGGACGCTGGATTTGCTTTACTGAGGGACAACGTGAATCCCCAAACTAGTGTTTGTGTATTCATTTTCGAACGAGTCACGGCATGGCTCTCTCGAATCGTGCATGTTTTTATCAAGTAGCAGCCTGCATTGGGCGTCAAGATTGAACACATGAAATGCGATTTCTAAAACACTAATGAGCTGATCGCGCATGCTCTTGGCGGCGACTGGACAATTTGTACCGTGCACCTTTTGGCGACGAAAAATGCAATCCCAAGACAAAATGCAGCAGCGGATGCCATCCAGCCCGATTCCCCGTTGGATTCAGGTCAATGGAAATTCATTTTGGGACAGTTGGCCATACTTCAAAGATGAAAACATCATGTATTGTCAATTGCAGCTGTAGCTCTGAATGATATTTCGTCAGACCTTATTATCATCAAGGGGCTTACCCGACTTTTAAAATGCAGAAGCTGTCCCGGTTCGATAGGTACGAACTATATGAAGCACCGGCAGGAGAATGAAGACATTGACATTTGCATATTTGCAATTAATTCTTGTTGAATTGTCCATTGTCAGTTGTACAAGACGTTCGTGCCTTCGAGTTGGAATCCAAATTGGTCTTACTTAGTTGTCGGTTTTAGCTCACTGTCAATTTACATCCTGTCCATAACAAGAAGATCGGCATGTTTTTTTAGCAGTGATATTTGCCGCTTCTCAATCATGAAATTGAAGCAGCCCGTGGCTTGTACGCAAGACGTGGCCGCCACAACAAGAATGAAGGTCTTCCTTTCGGTGAAAAAAACGCTGTTTTACCACTTGGTTTCAACCGAGAGCGCATGCACGAATGAAACAGGTGTCGTGTGACTGGTGTTCAAGACTGTGATGTACCTGCTGGTTTGTTGAAATATTTCACATCTCCAAATGTCTACCCGATGGGTTTTGCTCAAGGTAGATGAGTTGTAGGCCCCCAGGACTGCGGGTCGGTCGCAACAACCACTTCCATCCCCAAAATACGAGACGCCTCGTTGTCTTCAAAATCTGGGCTTTTCGGTGAAAATGTGTCGGGAATCAAATAGTTCAACTCACGTTGTCAAACACGTTTTTTATGTCAATAACCAACATTCCTTCTTCTACCTTTCTTGCTGCCTCGAGTGATCATTGTCCAATTCCCTCGCTTCATTTACAACCATCATGGCCGACACGAAACAAGAAACGACAAAGGCGATCACGCGCCCAAAGAACGCTGCAGTGGCGTACGACATGGCTGTCCTCGTGGCCCCCCCGCCGATGACCATCGTCGCCCCGCGCTTCGTCACGAAAGCACCCACGACAATCATCGTCAAAATCTCAGACGACTACTTTGTCCGCGACGTCAACACTGGCGACGCGCTCTTCCACATCCAGACCAAGACGGACGTCTACGTGACCAAGACACTCGTGGACTTGCGCGCCAATCTGCCAGTCGCGGTCATCCTCGAACCCGTCATGACTGGCCGCCATCGCCAAAAGGTCTACAAGCCTGACATGACCCCGTGGTTTGACATCCTTCCGCACATGACGTTTGTGACCAACGCGGCCGACTGCGACGTCGAAGACTGCGTCACGGGCGAAACGCATTCGTTTGGCATTGATGGCAATGCACTCATGCGCAAAGCAGTGGTGTCGCGCAACGGAGTCACGATCGCGCGCATGCACAAACCCAAGGCCATCACGAGCAAGACTTACATCATCGACATGGCGGCTGGTGTGGACATGGCACTCATTGTCCTCTTCTGCCTTGGCATGGACGAAGCCTCCAACATCCACCTCCTTCCTGTCCTCTCGTGCATGCCGTGCTCGTTCTAGATGGCGGTGTTGGGATCAGCCCCACATGTCCAGGACCACAATCTTATGTACAAGATGTTAATCTATAACCCAAACGATGTCGTATTCCTACATGGTATGTGTTGTGATTGGCTTCAAAGTACAAATGTGGTAGAGAGAGGTGTAGTTGAATGGATTTGCACCGGGGGTGCAAACGTTATGTATTGCTGCGTGCAATGCAAATCATTGCTATTCGGTCGATTGCGAACACGTTGTTTTCTCTGGCCATTGTCGTTGGAGGATGTTGACGAACGCAACTTTCAATTGTGTTATTGAGGATAAACATTTGTGTGGAATTCGACTGCCATGATTGGCTGGCTCGAATTGGGTCGATTTCGATGTACGACAACGTGGCCGTCACGGTCGTTAGGTGAAGTTGAAAACAATCGTTTGTCGCATCGCAGCCTCGGTTCCATGCAGACAGTCCGCTTGCCTCATTCAACTTCCTTGGGTGACTGACCTCGCACGGTCAATCACGTATCCTATTCGTCATACTCCGAGTCTTCAAGAGTGTACATGTACGAGTTTCTAGTTTCGTCAGCATTAACGACTCATGCATATGCCTGAGGGAATTCTTTAGGGTGCTATGTGCATGCTAGGAGGTACTAACGTGTATGGCCGTGGATTCATGGGCAGTGTCCAACAGGTTGCGGCCCCCACGAATCCAAAACAACTGAGTCCAATTTTTACATTCGAGCAGGGAATGGCATTGTCGGAAGTCATCGAACGATGGGTTGGCTGAATTTCAAACACAAACTTGCCACACATGTCGTTGGACACAATCTATCGGGCAAGTGCGCGACAGGTCGATCGACCCACGATGAAAGTGTCTGACACAGCCACTACCGACCCAACACACCCAAACACAACCTTTGGCGAACCACTACTTGGCTTTCATTTTCCTTTTCGACACCCTGCAACAGCATGGAACCATCGACTGCCGCCCCGACCAACGCCGCCGAGGCTTTCGACAAAGCGATTTTGGAGCCACAATCCCGCATCGCAGTCATTCATTCCAACTACGTCAGCGCGTCGGCGAGGTCAATTGTCATCAACGTGGCCGACGACTTTACGATTCGGGATGCACACACCGACGCGGTTCTCTTTCGAATCGCGGCCAAGCGAGACGTCTACTGCACGCGAACCCTTGTCGACGTCTCCTCGAACATGCCCGTCGCCGTCATCCAGGAGCCAGTCTTGACGGGTCGCCACCGCCAGCGCGTCTACACGCCTGAGATGGAGCCATGGTTTGACGTCGTGCCGCACTTGACATTTGTGACCAACCCTGCCGACTGCGACGTCGTCGACTGCGTCACAGGCGCGACGCACACGTTTAGCATTGGGGCGAACGCCTTGGCGCGCAAGGTAGTCGTGACGCGGCTCGGGGAAACAGTGGCCAAGATGCACAAGCCAAAGGCGATCGCGAGCAAGCAGTACCTTGTGGATATTGCGCCAGGCATGGACATGGCGTTCGTTGCACTGCTCTGCCTTGCCGTCGACGAAGCCTCAAACATTCACTTGCTGCCGGTCATGTCGATGCTCTACATGCCCTTTTCGTTCTTGTAAGCGTCGACTCGATAGATTGAATTTAATACGTCCCATCTCAGTGTTATACTGGCACGCATGATCAACCGGCCACGCAGCTGTGCTTTTTCATTTAGTGTATTATCTAGATTATGTTGTTTGAGTTTTGTGGTTGCTAAAGAACCTACCAAAGGTGGACCAGGATTTACGTCACACCTCGTTGGACTTCTTTGCTGTATGATGAGGAATACACTGACCATGGATTTACAGTTAAGCAACTTCAAAATGGTCAGGGCTTCCATTCATACCAACGGAGTCGGCGCTGTGCGTTGTTTGACGATGTAAATACCAGAACTGCTCGGGGATTCAAAAGTTACAGTGAACGACGGAAAAATTCGCCACTGGTGCACTTGAAATATCTTGAAATTTGTATTGCTAATTATATTACTTATGTTGGTTTTTGCCTTCAATGACAGCGACGCATTTTCATTGGTCAAGAAAAGGCCAATAAAAATCGATCATATACGCGACTGCATTTACGACGACCAAGTTCTCTCTCTCCACCCGTCCATTGACAGCACGACAGGGTTGAAAATCATTTGCCTGTGTGATGTTTCTTTCATTTCGTCGACAAGAGGATGAGTGAATCCTATTCTTCCGACGCCATGGTCCCAGGGTTGTTTACCAACGGAATCGAATGCTTGGCGCGGTCATACATGCCCTTGGCCAAGTCGAGAGTCTCGGGCACCGCCAATTCAAATGTTCGCCACAGTTTAATGTCGAACACATACACCTTGTGCTTGTATTCGACGCACAAAATCCCTGTGATGACAGCCGACGCTTTGTCCAAGTAGTAACCATCCTTGTACCGCCAATCGTCCAACGCAAAGAGGTACTTGCTTCCGGTCGAGAGCAAAAGCGACGCATTCGCGCGCGAGTCGATCAAGTGCGGTCGTCGGAGGCGCTCCACGACATAGCACAGCACGACACAGCCCAGCGCAACGCCAATAAGTTGGAGAAACCGGATAAAACTGCCCACGGCGACGACGCCAGCCGTGCATGTCAATTGAAAGTCCACTTCCGTCGACGTGCACGATCGATTGACTGTGGCGCGGTGCGTGACGGGGAAGCAGACAGTGAAAATGGCAGCCACGAGCCAGACGAGAAGGCCACACGCAACTGCATACGTCGTCGTGTAGGCTTGTGTGACGAGGATGCCAATGTCTCCCACAACATAGACAAACCAACCGACTTCGCCGGCCGCGAGCACGAGTTTATACCACGCCAATTGGCCGCGTTGAAACTTCGTCATGGCGCGGACGGGTCCAAATTGCTCCAGCTCGAGCGTGGCCGTGCTCAAGAGGCAGATCGCAACGATGCTTCGGAGAAAGAGGAGAGGGCGGCCTGTCCACACAATCCCGCCCACGCGGTTGAGTTCGAGCATGTTGAGGCCTTCGACGTGGCCGCCGCTCGCGACGATGTGGACGGTGCCGAGGCTCGCCACGACAACCAGCATGGCTGTGATGTAGAGCAGCACGCCGCGAAAGTAGAGCGCGACGTTGGTCGGGATTTCGAGCGGGTTTGGCGGGGCGCTCACGGGCAAACTAATGGACCCGAGGAGCACGAGCGGGCCGACGTCGCCTTCAAAGGCCACGACTTCGCGCGCGCCCATGAGCCACTCGATGGCGAATCCCCACGAAAAGAAGCCATAGTCTGGCGAGTTGAAGAGATCGAGGGCCAGCATCGTGCCTGCACCGTTGGCAAACTGCACAAGCAAGACGTGCAAAGCCGTCATGTCAGCTTGGGCCTTGGTCGCATTGGCCACGATCGATGCGAGCGTCGCGCGACTCAAGTATTTGACTGTGAACGCGTTGGCTTGACTGAGAATCTCCTGACACAGCACTTGATTTCGCTGTTCGTTCCTGCACGTGTCCCAAATGTCGTCGACGGTGCCCGGCGTGGCCATGCTCGCAACAATGGTGGACGTTCGCGACGAGTAGATGGACTCCGATATCGAGCCGCAGCTGCCATCGGTCCAAAACGAAAGGATGTTGGTCCTCGACGACGAAGTCCCTGCCGAGCACATGATGTTACCAGACAATCGAGACAGCCCCTTCCACAGCGGTGGACATGTAGCCCAAGCAGTCGATGCGGCAAAGGCCATGTAGTCAACTTGGGCAGCATCGTTGGTTGTGACAACCTCCGAAATGGCTTCGGCGGCATGCTTGTAAAACTGCCGCATGGAAGTTGGACAAGGCACGTGGTATGCGTCGATCGAGCCAAACGGTCCCACGGTGGTTTGCACAGTTATGGAGGTGGCGTCGTACGGCAATATGACAATGCCTTTGTCGACAAGCGCCGTCTCGATCGTTGCGTTCGAGAAGACGAAATTGGCACTCGTAGCCAAGAGACTACGATTTGCAAAGATGGATCCGGGCGTGAGCATACCATTAAGATCGTTGGACAAGCTCCAGTAGAGCCGCATGGAAGTGGCAGTGTCCATTTGAAACGAGCCTTGCGTTGATTTAAGTGTCATCGAGTAGGTCATTCCAAATGCATTTTCAATGTCAAAGGACTCGACGAGGCCAATTTTCTTGAAGTTTTGGTATTGAAGCGTATAGTGGTCGACATGGTTGGACCGCCAGTACGCTGCCTCGTCATTCAATGACGTGACCACGTGTTGCACGCCGTGCAACCACTGCGCGCCGCTTTGGGATAGAGTCAACTCGTTTGCAAACGCAACCTCAAAGGCTGCTCCATAACACCGGCGGAATTGAGCCCATTGAATATTCCGCAATCCCGATTCCAAGTAGACAGCGCCATTGTTTCGGTAGGTTTGACACCGCATTTGCCGTGTGCCAGTGTTCGCCATGGGATATTGCTGTTTGAAATCCAACCAACAGTATTGTGTCATGACCCACGGAAACTGACAGCCATCCATTTGTCGTAGTCCCTGAATCGCATTTTCAATATTCTTGGTCGCTTCAAATTGAGCAATTTTCGGATAGAGTTGACTGACTGAGATGGCACTGCTGGACGTATTGTACTGGTTGTCGTCGCCATATTTGGCCTGGTCCAACGTGTCGCTGAATTCATTTGGGTTAAACAGCAACTGCCGAGAATACCAATTTCCCAAATACGCGTGTGTACCGGTTGTATTGAAGTGGGCCCACCAAAAATCATTCGCCATGTTCAACTCCATCGACGATATGTACAAAATGCTGCCACTCAGCGACGAAATCATATACCCAAGTCCTCCAAAGGCTACGGCACGGTGCCAGAGCCCAAATGGCCTCGACTCATTGTTCTTGTCGGTTGGTGCAGTCGACAATGTAGCTGGGGAGACTCTGTTGCTCTCACTCATGTTGAAAACCACCCAAGATTTAAGGTCAAAGACATACTTTGTGCTTCGAAAATGAAACACAAGAAGCCCGC
>VJMH01001257.1:0-11280 GCA_009835185.1 Aphanomyces stellatus
GATGACAATTTTTCCCGCCTTGTATCTCCCGACCCAGGAGGCCGATTTACGTTCAAAACATAGCCAATCAAAGCTGAGGAAACGCGCTTTGAAACAAGCCCAACGGGCCAATAAAATGAGAAATACAACGTGAATTCCGCCAATAAGAAGACAACCGTAACAATCATCATGGACCAGAGTAGTATACAAAAACGAAGTTACCACACTGTTCGCGAATTAGGCTTCCGTGGGTTTTTCATCAGAGTGAACCATTCACTTTATAATTTGAGAACATTCACAAATTTGGTCGTTTCATTGAGCAATTGGCACTAAAAAATAGCTCTGGAATTATATTTTCTCGTGATACTTTCAGAATTTCATGGAGCTCAAAACTGCACGAGGGAGACTTCTTTGAAAAAGTTGGTCGATTTTGCGAAAAAAGTGTTCGCGAATTCGATGCGTTACCTTAGTATTAAAATTTGATGCATAGTGTTTCCAAGTTATTGACTCTAAAATACTTGAAGTACTACGTAGTATCTGGAAGTACATGATTCAGTAATCATATACTTCCAAATGTATTCCGGTGCAAGTTTTTATACCGAATTAGATAAATTCAATCTCACACCAGCCTAATTTTGCCCCACTAAAATGTCGCACATTAATGTTAGAAAACAAAGGTTGTAATTTCGAGGGCACTTTCGAGGTTAAAGTTCAGCCGCTGTGGCTCACTTGTTTTTATTGCATTGGAAATATGTCGTGCTCCACATGTCCTCTTTTTTGTGAAACACCAGATGCGAAGCAGATAGTGGATAAGTTGGGAAACTTTTTACTCGTGAATATCACACTTTCGGAAGGACAAGTTGGTTTCGATGATTGAATCGGCGTACACATTTCGTGATTGGATAGAATCTGCTCAGAAGATTCGACGGGGCGGGGACATAATCACGAGCACACATACTACGTAGTAATTAAATTTCGAGCTACTAATCATGGGAAAGTTCTCAATTCAACAGCAAAACAAAACCAGTTGGATTCGTCGACTCGTTTTACCCAGGGAGGAACACTTGAAGGAGGCACACACGCACAGCTCCAAGGCGAGAATGCCAAATCTTTCAAAAATTCTGTCGCTAAATTGCTGTGGAGTGTCAAAAATGATATGCCAAGTATTCTTGTCGATTCCATCGTTCGACCACTCGGACGCCTCCCGTCGAAAAATTAACGTTCGGGTGCTATAAAACTCTATGCTTGAAAGCGTGAAAACCCTGACGACGATATACATCCCCATTTACTAGTAATTCGTCGATGCGAGAACGGTAAGGTTCCGCTGGTTCGCATTTACCGTTGAGTTGGTCTTGACGACGCGACGACCACCACCACCAATGTTGTACGAATGTCGCCGTAGGAATTTCCGTCCCTTTGAGTTGGTGAATTTACTCATGATTATTGCCCCGCGTATATTTTCAATACTCGCTAGACGCGAATAACATCAAACGACCGCAGGGCCTCCATGCAAACTTTGTCGAGCGCCAGTAGGGACATATCCCATACCTCGTCGGCTAAATACGCCATTGGCTCGATCGACACGTTCAAAAGAACAACATCAGCCGTCCCATCGTCCGAAGAGCCTCCGTTCCTTGTCGTTGACGTGGTTGTTTTTGTTGCTGTCGTTGGTGTTTTTGTTGCTGCGTGTTGCTTGCGTTTCTGGCCTTGTCTACCCAGTCGTCGCAGCGCCTTGAGCGAATCGGAGGCATGCTGGGAACACAAATGGCCCACGCGAGAATTGGCGCTGCATCCGACCACTTGGCACTGGCGCTTTCCGCCGTGTTTGACGCAGCGTTGGCGAGCGTAGACTTGGTTGCGGCAGTCCAAGACAACACAGCGGGCCCTGTGGCGATGGAAATGACATTTCCACGACCCAACAAGGACCAACGCAAAGCAATCATTGAAAAAACAGCGGCCAGTGTCTTGCATCTTGGTGGCCAAGGGGGCCGTGGCAAGAATTCAAAATATGTGAGGGACACACCCAGGCAAGATGTTTCCCACAGTATGTGCGCCAACAATAGCGCAGTATTTGAATGTGTGTGATTGTCCCACAAGTGCAACTGATCAGCGTGCCGCATGCACGCATACGCACAACTGCTGGCTCATTGTTTGACTATGACGAGTTGCAACCAATCATATCTGGCTAATCGCAAAACAGATATTCATTTGAGCGTGTTTGATTCGCTGACACGAACAAATCCGTGTTTATTTTATCCAATCCATCAAGAGTATGTCGGAAGTTAGTCACATGCCTAATACGCAGGGGAAATGATTGGCTGAAATTCGATGAGGATCTTTGAAATGCCCTGTCGAGCAGAATATTGATGAATGACTGTTGTTCGTCATGCTATTTGTCATAAGAATCAAATGACGATTTTAATCACAACAAGAGGGAGCCCGCTGCTCCACGCGCGGTTATAAGACAAAGACGGGGTGATCAAGCGTGAACCTGAGCTCGTCATCAAGGTCGAGCTCGCCTCATTCTTTCCATGATCCGTTAAGGTCGTTTTTAACCAATAGACCTCTTAATCAACGAATGAATAAAACTCGAGTGATTGATCACACACACGATGTATGCATTCACTTCATATGTGACTCAATGTCTTGTGGGCCTCAGACAGTTTTTGAAAGGATCGATTGAATCATGAAGGTAGTCACTATCCTTCTAAAAACCAAGCTCCCCTGAATTGATACTAACCATAACCAGAACAAGAAATAAATTTGTAGGGGTACAAAATAACTTTATGGATGGAGCAAGATATACGCCAAGCCTTTGGCGCGTAGCATTATCGGTTAGACGATCAGGCGGTGGTGGATGGGCCCCGGGTTCGAGTCCCGGGGTGTGCCAAAGTTTTTCCTAACATTATTTTTTTTCACAACTAAGTAATGGTATTACTCCAGTTAGTCAAAAATATCATCACCCTCATAGCCAAGCTCGTAGTCCTCGCTGGCGTAGCCGTTGTTGGGACGTCCCATCGCTGCTTGAATACGCGCCTTGCGGTTCTCGCGGTACTTTGCCTTGGACGCATTCTTCTTCGACTTCAACTTGCCGCCAATTGACAGCAACCGACGCTTGTACTGATTGTAGCCATGTCCGTCCACATTGCGCAGGGGGTTGAAGCGGATGTGGACATTCGTGAGTGCCACACACGTCTGAAAGTACATATTGTACTCTTCCTTCTTCCATGTGTACTTGTCCGATGCCAATCCCCACAGTGTCTTGAGCCGCCCAAAAAAGTTTTCGACAATCACGCGGTCTGTCGACAGTCGCTCGTTTGCACGTTCTTGGTCCAAGGTCAGATGCCCGTTGGGTGATCGCTTGACAGGCGTGAGTCCGCGAACGTACTCCTGGATTCTTGGTATCCTTTGTCAGAAAGGACAGCCCAGTGTGTCGGGTATCGGTCCTGCAGAGCGTCTGGGTCGTTGATGTCGCCTTCGTCTGCTTGCTTCTCAAGCTGGCTTGTATGAAAACCCAAGTTGTCCTTGAAGATCTCAATGTCCGAGACACTTCCCTTAGCAGAGTCAGTAACATTGATGGCCAAACCATTGGGAGCGACAGACACCTCGACCTTGTGCCCATACAGGCCATGCTTCTTGGAGAAGTAGACCTTCTTTTCCCCAAACGCGACCGCTGGCATTGTCGTTTCTTGAAACGTCACGTCGACCGCGTAAAGAGCTGCCTTGTGGTTCTGGAACTGATGGCCAGATGCAACGAGATTGCGCATGGTCCATTTGACTGCTTGCTCGTCGACGAACTTGCGGAGCAGATGGGGATGGAGCGTTCGGATGAAATTGGTGACCCGCTGGCCGAAAGTTGCTGCCTTCTCGTTGAATGTTGCTGCCACGATATCCCAGGTGCCAGCATGCTTGAGCGTAACAAGCGTCATGAACAGCATATCTCGACCGGTCACTGGGCTCTTACGGCCACTACCAACGTTCCAGTGCGTCGTGACGAACGGTTTGATGCTGGCCCATAGCGTATTGAGCTCGGAGAACGAGAAATTTGTCAGGGCATGCACAACCTCAAGGCCGCGGGTTTCAACGAAACTGTCGAGGACAGGCGATGATGAGTCGGCGTCTTCGACTGGGTCCTCAGTCGGTTCGATTGAAAAGCGTTGACGCTTTGCCAGTCTACGCTCGTCCATTGCCACGAGTGTATCGACGGATTGGGATATCTTCCGGGCCGTCAGGCCTTTTTTGGCCGCCGCCTGCGTGCTTTGGCTGGCCATGGTGGACGTTTACTGGTTGACTTGAGAGGGTGTGGATGATTTGACAAGTGATGAACTAAATCGCAAAAGTACTCGACATTCTAGAAAAGACCTCATCCACACAACTGTGCGTAATGACTGGTCAATTCGCGTTTCAACCACGATAGATGATGTGCTCATTGAAGTGGTATATCAAAATGTGGGTACATAATCACATTATTTCCTGGTCAGAATTTTCAAATTAGTAGTCAGTCAGTCAAATAATATCGTTTCATTCGTCAAGAGGTCTAATCATGAGGTGGAAAATGAAATATTTTCAGCAAATAGAATTGTGAATACCGACAAACACAAATGGCTTATTGAATCCAATTTTTACCCCTGACCTCGATATATAAGAAACTGTATGCATTAAGGTGCCCAAAACGGACAACGAACGTTACTGTAAGGAGGTGAGATGAGAGAAAATAATTATACTCTCACAACGTTCATTAGGCATCTGGATGGAATGGATGGGGAAACAGTACATAAGTGTACACTACATAGTAGGTCCTAGTCAGTTTGTTGGTCATGTTCGAATTATGTCGATCTCTAGGGAGAGTGTAATCTAACACCCGAAAACTTAACATATTTTCAAATGATTCATCTTCGGCCAGTTAATATGGCATTTATGGTAAACCTAACATCCTTTGGAGAATTTAAGGTCCCTGGCTAAGCCAATCAGAAAATAGTATTTTGGGGGACACAACCTCCGACTAATAACTCCCAGTGTTGATCATAATTTTCAACCATCCAAAAATGTGATTTCACTGAAACATCTAATTTCCATTGTTATGTGATAAATATCTTTTATAAATTGATACCCTGGCCATCACTATTATTGTTGACAATTTTCAATAGGAAGGGCAAGTCTATATTATACACCCCTCAAGAGCAATATATTCGGTGCTGTGGTTGTAGCCGAGTGTCTCGTCTTCGAGAATCTATTTTCAGTGCTCGGATCATCCTTTTTGTGCCGAGATTTGACCCGCAAGTGAACGGGTCTCAAAAATGGAGACCTTAAATTGGTCGTCTACCTTAGTCACACTATTCCTGAGTATTTGTTCAACTCCAACACCACTTTTCACAAATATGAAGAAGTTCCGAAGACGTCGAGAATAGACAACAATACGAACGTCTTGATATAGCTATGCCCAAACTCATACTGCCTTTACTCTTTCTATCAATACAGTTATAACAAATAGCTTAGTGTAACTCAATCTCCAAGCTCGAGCATTGGGTATGAGTGAGTGGACGGCTTCCGAAACCGGATCAAATAATATTTTGTGTTAGCGACACAAAACCATTATTTTCAAAAACAACTCGGAATTTGATGAGACGATAAAATAGTCTCCGCCAAATGGCCGCTCAATTAGTAATTTGGTCCACAAAAAAATTCATAAATTTATATATCGCTTTGTAAAAATACCTAGCCGATTAATAATTTTTTCTCAAATGAATTTCAACCTGTTTTGGAAGCCGTACAGTGTATGCACACCACAATGAGGTGAAAATAGGACTGGGCCACCAATTTCGGTAGTTGGTCATAGTTTCCTTTGTCGATTAAGTTTTTGCCCAAATCCTACTCTTACCTTACGTTATTCGAAGTACTTCGAAGTACGAACTATGTGCAATTATGCGTAGTACGTTTTGTAGCGTGATCCAATGAGGATTTATATTTCTAGCGGAGGGAGTATGTAACCACCATCCAGATAACACGTCATCAAGGCCAACAGGCTATCCCAATAAATGAACTTGCTATGTTGGGATGGTGTTAACAACTAGTTGCGTCGTTGATTGGTGAACGCATAAGACTGGGTTCTCTCTGTGAAGACTCAGTTATTTCGAAAGGAGTACCCAACAAACTAATCGTAGTAACTGCTCTCGGATATACAAAGATAGACTTGTCTGCTATGAAATCATCATTTCCACATCTGAAATCGAGTGATACTGTTTCATTCAATGCATAAGGGGTTTGGGGATTCGTCAATTGAGATTATAACCAATATTTGCCATTCTTATTCTCAAATCGAGGTTTTCTCAAAACCTCATACTATTTATGGGTGAAACCCTTCTATATAAGCCAGGTCGTTAAGTGCGACTTAATAATTTTGCACTCTCTCGTTAAAGTAAAACAAAATGTTACTTATATGAAGGATTCGGAATTAATAAACTCTTGTACTGGAATACGATCTGACACTCTCTGAAGTACGACAAAAACTTTACTTACCAGTTTGA
The DNA here is from genome assembly GCA_009835185.1 of Aphanomyces stellatus. NCBI lineage: Eukaryota > Oomycota > Saprolegniomycetes > Saprolegniales > Verrucalvaceae > Aphanomyces > Aphanomyces stellatus. The sequence continues at coordinate 6,504 of VJMH01001257.1, forward strand.
ATTGAGGGGACCTCGTGCAAAGTACGCTAGAATGTTAAGTATACTCTTGAAGTAAGTATTTTGCACAGAAGGTGCCATGTCTCGAGCACGCATACACTGTCAAGTACTTGTATATAAAAAGTACCGCCTTTAGGGCCATGTTTTGCCTTCAAAACACAACCAAATCGGGTAAAATTTTCTCCCGGATCTTAATTTATGTGTTGCTTAAGTCTAACACAAACTTGGTAAGACATCAGTGAATTCTGACCTCAACTTGAATTTGTGGCTGCCTCGCCGCATTAATTTGAGCTGTCAGACTTTTACGCTTGTTCACATTAAACAATTCTGGTATGCACCTCTCATAAAAACCAGAAACATATAACTAAAGCCCCAGACCTGCGAGCGACGACAGAGCATCAGCCCACAAAGTTGCGCCCACCGGGAGCGCAGCGGATGTCGGGTGTATAATATTGTGCAGGCGGTGCCTTGGCGAGGAGCGAGCCCCAGTCTTCCCATGAAAAGGGTTGATTATATTTTAACCGTCGGGAAAGCGGCAGGTAGGCCGGAGGCCGTGCCACTCCCAGGCGGGCCTGCTTTTCTATTTTAAGGAAATATGCCTCCCTAAAATGAAAACAAAACGTAAAGCATACGTACATAAATCACCCGAAAAGCACGATAAAAAACCCATACCCTCATTCGAAGGCTTTCGCATACATAAACCGAGCACAATTTTGCGATTTATGTGGTTTTTGGAGTTGTTATATTTACTTCATCCAAAGGGCGTGCAATATGTTGACTGTTTCTAAGGGGGTGCGGGAAACTACCTCCGCTACTCCCAACCCATCAATCTGATCTACATGCGTGGTCCCGAGGACAACAAAGCCACTGTGCACACGTTCTTCTTGTGCACGAAGGATTTCACGCAGACTGCATCGGAAGCACGAAATGTGAGCGGTTGAGCGGAGGTTCTGCCGCCGTGCAGATATACTGGTTTAAAATATACTCTATACTACTAGTGTAATTCTTTCTACGTTTGTAGAACTTGATATATTTATCCATATACCGGTACACAATTTACTCCGGAGTACACATGTATCGTGTCATCACTTGGACATCTTGTCCTCAGATCTACTACGCTAGTAAATAACTCGTAGCCCCATGACGACACCATTTTTCGACCAATACCGACATTTTATTGGTCAAAATAATACCAAATTTTGATTGACCAGATATACAAGTTGTCCCGAGGCGAAGATATTTGTTTGTTGGGTGGGCTCGAAGCTGAAGAATATGAAACACATAGAAAATCCGTCAGAAATTGAACGCCTTGTTGATTAGGAACAATTCGAATTGGGCGCTTTTGTGAGGGAACCAAACGCAGACGTGTTGAAAATTCACAAATCTGCAGCCTTCGAATAGTCTACGCATGATACGAGATACGAGTACACGGGAGTACTAACGAAGGCGAAGTACGCAACAACTTGTGTTGAGTTGTTGCCAATGTGCTTTGTGTGCACCTTTTCCCCCCATTGATGAGTCTTTTCGACTCATTCCACCCTCATGTGCACTACTATGTACGTAATAGTACCACAGGACAATATCGACCCTGCCACTTTCTCGTTGCTACTATTTTGCATGCATTGGGGAGGCAAACATCTCACGCCCAAATCGTGGTAAATCTTGTTCAAAATTCATTCTTCCCCTCGTTTGGTCATTGGGCTTCATACTATTAACCATAATACAAGTCCGAATCAGGATGTTATATTTGGCCCACAGAACCACCATCAAAACATAAATTTCCCAAGCCCGCTGAGATCCACTCCGAACAAATATTTTGTCATTTTTATAGGCATTGGAAGGGACCGACAGAATTTATATTGACCTACCGTCATGATGCCGTGAGTAAAGTACCTACTGTTGTGACACCAACATCACTGCTTTTTCGCACAGAACAACTCACCAGGTTTCTTTCGCCTTGTGAGTACTGCAAATATTCATTTTGTGAGTTTTGTCATCGAATTTTATAAAATTTCTTCCCTCACGAACAAAAATGTAGATCAATGGAATATAGAAATTATTCCATTTTGACCGAAACACATTCGATCTGCGAGTTATTATAAACAAAACCCCCGGGTAAGTAATTTGATACAATAAGTTATTCTGACAAAACGGTAAGGCTTAGGTTTTTGGGTGTGAGTGGAATTGAGAAATGAAATTGCCAACGAGTCCCTTGAAGCGATGTTTGCATTTGCCGTCCATTCTCGGGCTTATAAACCAGCAATTTTCACGTATTTACCTCAAGGCAAGGCGATTTCATGGTGGAATTCTTCCAATTGTAATTTTCGGGAGACTGGTGCGTCTTGTCCGCAGACGGCGTGCGTGAAGCTTAGAAAAACTCGCAATAACTCACCCATTGCGCCCCTGGATCAACCCACGCTTGTTTGCAAAATGAAATAATATTATGCTCCAAGACAGCAGCTGAGTTATATATATAATTATAATGCTGTATAGTATCCATCATTAATTCAAAATAGCTCACCTCAGACTTTAAATGAATCACCACCAATAGGTATAATATATTGGCTACTTATTCTATCCTTTGCAGTAACGTAAAACGTCGAATGAGCGACCTCCATGCAAACAGCGACCGGTCCATTGTTTTAGCCAATCTATTGAACACAAACTAATTTACTATGATATAATTGGCTATAAGTCAAACGATGGGATGTTTCTATTGGCCAGAGACGAACATCTGATCGTCGTCAAAATAACCTGATCTGATCAAAACAGATACTGGGTTAATTTGAAACATATTATCTAGAACTTTGTATACTTTGATAGGGTCGCTGTTTCCAATTTTTTTCTCGCGCGAGATATCTTAACTGTTCCTCTTTCCTCCACCAAATTGAAGTATTTTGACAATTTCGAGAGACAGCAAATTTTCGCACCCATTTGAAAAGAATTTGGCCTCGTGGGGAATTTTCCAAAATGTTTTTGCGAGAAAACGGCCGTTTAGACGCTCTACGTTTCTACGCAGTACTTGATTCTTCACAAAGACTAATCATTTGTCGGTGAAATATTTCAGCTGGTAAAGGTTCATATTGAACATCCATGGATTCCTTTCATCTTCGTCTTTGGTGCGAGGACAAATTGCCATGCCAAACAAGCGAAAGCACTCGCAACCTCGAATTCTAACCTTGCCTGCTACCCTTGAGGCCATCTCCACCGAAAAAGGTAAGTCTTCTACCGCGAAATGCATCGACAGTCTCTTTTAGGGGCCAATTCACGACAAACGATAAACAATTCCACCGTTAGCTCTACAGTTCTACAATGGCAAAGAGCCCCAGGGCATCCAGGCATTCGTCGTCGAGGGCCCCGACACTATCCACGCATGTGTCGTCCAACGACGTAGCCATGAGTAGCAAATCCCATTTCAGGTCATCCTGGCCGTCAGAATCATGACTAGTAGGCTTCTCGTCCACCTTGGGCGTGTGTTTGGCACAATAGTCACTTCCTCGGGCGTTGTTGGGGCAGCCTGCCATACAGCATTTTTTGCCGCCGCCGTGGGCCGCACAGCGCCGATGGGCCCGGGGCTGTTTGTCGCATCCATTCACCTCGCAAACCCGCTTCAGCGCAGTCGAGGCATGCCTCGAACAAAAGTTCCCAACGCGTGCGTTGGCGCTGCATCCGCCCACTTGGCAGCGACGCTTGCCCCCATGCTTGACGCAGAGTTTTCGAGCGTAGACTTGGTTGCGGCAGTTGTCGATGAGGCAAATAGCACGGTGACGATGGAAATAGCACTTAATCGCCGCATTGGACTTGACGGACGCTGTGCAGTCGTTAAAGTAGCAGGTCATAGCGACGAGCAGGGCAGGAGCTGGGGTTGAGAAGGTTGTAAATGGAATTATGACCGGCACATTCCGCGGGACCCGACAGGAAGCATATGCCTCAATAAGCTGTCCCCCGCAACCAGCATAAAAAGGTACCACTTATCGTAACGCAGCTTTGGTGGTACCACTGTTTTCAGGCGCTCCAATCTTCGACTATGTACTACATGTACTTCGGCGGTACGTAGTATCCCACAGATGAAACAACTTTATCGAGGATTTTCCATTCCCACCTCATTTTTATTAACACTATTTCTTTAAAAGAATTTAGGAAATATATTGCTCCATTAAAAGTATTAAAATAATGTTAATAGAGCAATATATTTCCAACATCTTGTTCTGTTTTATCTGTTAAAACCGATTGAAATTGTATTTTATTGAATTTTCTTTTTCTCAACAGTTATATAATATATTTGTACATGATATAATATATTTCCCACTGTGTTGTTTGGTGAAAGCGACACAATTGGTGAGTTATTGTGTGATTTGGGGTATCTGGTGAGAAGTTTCGTGCGGTGGGTTATTATATTGCACTACTGTACTGTGTTGCACTTCGTAGCAGAATGTCAGAGCAAAGACGGGGTATATCAACAAGTCCAGATTGCAGTTAAGCTCCTCATGGTGTACGAATTGAGATTACTAAAATGTTAGGGAGTTTGATTGTTCACAGATAATTGTTTTTGGCTCGTCACGAGTTGTCACGGTGAATTGAGTTGGATTATACTGTTTTTTAAGTAAACCCGGCCTAGGGCCGTATACAAGTACCAAGTTGTGGTACCGCTACGCCTATTTTGACGCACCAGCTGGATCTGGGGCGGTTGGCAATCTTCGCATATTTGTCGTGCTGACGCTTCATACTTCGTGCTTCGGCTGAACTTCGTCGAAGTTCAGTCTTCGTATTCGTACGCTGC
>VJMH01001309.1:1232-12851 GCA_009835185.1 Aphanomyces stellatus
GACCACATGTCGTCTTAGTCTTCGTCGTCGTCGTCGCCGTCCGACTCGACAGCAAAATTCACTAGAATGAAGTGTGGACGGCGACGCGACGCTGACTGGTCGCTGTCACCTTTTCATTGGAGCTGGATATGCTGTCGTCGTTCGACTGTGCGACAGAGTCTCGTGGGTTGTTTCGGCGTATGGTTTCTTCGCTCATGTAGGACACCGAAGTCGTCTCACCGCCGCCTGACTCTGTGGACTTGAAACTTCTAGATCACTTCGTGTCAGTTTTTAACGTAAGAACGTTAAAATATATCGCGCCTTGGTCTCACAAAAACAGCCCAACAAAAAAGAATTAAACCTATTTTACATCCTGTTAAAAGATTCACAAACTTTTACAAAATCGACAATTTCGGACTGCATTCGCTCGAGGTGTCCACAACTCAATCATTCAAACTGGCCAATTATTTCAAAAAATTTCCGAGTTTGTACATATAATCAAACTAATAAGTGCAGGCCGAGCTGCAAAACCGTTTTGAATGATCGGCATGACAGAAGCATCGGCGACATACAAACTCGATACATTCATGACACGAAGTCGGGGATCTACAACCCCATCGGAAGGCGTGATGCCCATTTTGCACTGCCAATCCAGTGGGAAGTGCGGTAAACATACTCACTCATACACCCAGGATAATAAAGCTAGCAAACAATAGAGTCAAACCTTTTCAAACTACCAATTGTTCCCGTTGCCAGGCATAATCTCATTGCCCACCACAGTGGACATAGCTACATCAAAATGAAATTAAGAAGCGGGAAATAAAACTCTCACCGAGGCTTTTGGCGATTTTACGGACTACTTGAAGGCTATACACAAGCTTGTGAGCGCTGGGGGTCAGATGCTCGCTCGTGGACTGGTGGGTCTCAGACGTAACCTGCACGGGCGTGTCTATCTGGTTGGATGTGACTTCAACGCGCTTGCGGGCCTTGTGGGGATAAAGTTACAGATTCCAGAGCAAAAGAATACAATACCAAGGAGAGGAATCGTCACGACTGGACTTGGTTCTGTGGGGAAACGATGCTCCACTGGGGTTCCGTTTCGCGCGGGAAATGGTCAGCTGGAGCTGGGGCGTGGTGGGCCCCGGTGGAATTAAAAAGGCGCCGGCTGCGATCCCTGGCGTGGCCAGCCATCGTTTGAGGCCATGTACTGAGTCCATGCAGTTGTTATGTTGTTGTCCACTGGTTTTTTGGCCTTGACGGGATATCAATCCTGGAATACATGGTCAACAACTCGATGTACTTGAGAAGTCATGGCGATGGCTGGGTGGTCTTGGAGATTGCTGCCGACGAGGGGCAGGTGGGCCACGAGTGGAATGTCCAGATTTTGCAGCACGTCTGGGTCCAATGCCTGAAACAAGCGCGAGTCGTTTGGGTGTGTAAATGGCGCCGGCTGCGAGTTCGATGGCATGGACGGTGGTGCTTTGGCCTGGGATTGCCGGATGTCGATCGAGATGGCGGGGCCGCTGCTGTCAAAGTTGACTTTCTAACTCAACGAGGTCAAACAAAAAGATTTACGGCATGTGTACTTCGACGAGAGTATTGAGCAGAACGAACGTCGGTTGTGTGGACCCAAGGAACGGGGATAAATATCCTCTTGACATATTTCTTGTCAAATTGGGTAGCCCGAAGACATACCGCCGCCGTGCTGTCTCGGACGCCATCTCGGATATTGAAATCGTACCAGCCAGCACCGAGACGTCCGTATGGAGCGTCGAAGTCGGCTGTCCAATCAACTCGACAATGGTAGCAAATCAATTCTTGTACCTCGTCGCGTCCATTGAGAAAGGCCTGGGATGACGTTTCCATCGTATGGGGGCGTGCTCCGAAACGTGAATTCAAAATGGAAAAAAGAATGAAGCGTACTCGTGCGCACACGGTCATTACATCTGTGATGGGATAAATTTGCCGGCCCACCGAATTGTTCCGGTGCTAGGTAGATGTCTCGGGCGATACTCCACGTCCACGTGGGTGCCATTTCGACGAGGGAATATCCTCTGGTAAAGCTCAACTAAACGATGATGTGTCAGACCTGATAGAGGAGATTTGGCACCATATAGCATGGCGTTGTGGATGCCGCATCCGCCGAGGGCCTTGGCGGCAAAGTCAGTTGGGACGTTTCAATGAAATGCTTCCATGTGCGCAACATGACCGCAATAGAAGGGAACGTCGAAGGGCGTTCGGTTGATGGTCTTGTGGCTTGCCAAAACGCGAGAACAAAGAGAAGCCACCACACAGCACACCAGCCACCAGCCTCGTCAAGGTAGATTTGATACACTTGGCCCAAGACGTGGCCTTTGGAACGTTCTTCTTCCAGCACATGTTGACCCATGTTTGATTCTTCAAAAGGTGGGTTGTCCAAGGTAGCACTGAACGGGAAAGAGTTCAGTGCTGCCCATTGGCGTCGACAAGGTTGGCGAGACCAAGAGGCTGTAGTCGTTGCTCCAGCCGATTTTGCTTGGGCTTTCAGCTACGTCTTCGTTTTGGTAAACGGGCTAGGTGGTGCGACCTGCCAAAGATTAAATCAAAGGATCGGATTCATGTGGCCCTTGATTCGTCTGCCATCGATGATCCAGCCAATTTTCACTTCGGTCGTTCGATCATTACGATTCGACTGATGATTTCAGGGCTGTGGGTCACAAACTGCACGGTCTTGTAGCGCAACAATCCCAAAAAACACTTGGTGAAGATTTCGTTGTGCACGATTGCATCCACGGCCGACAAGGGCAAGTCCAACATCGAATTGTCGGCGTCGCTGTAGCAGGCGTGGGCCAAACTGATGCGTGCATATACTTGTCTCTGGATAAATTGATGCCCTTTTGCGATTTCCGTGCGGTCGCCCGCGGGGACGAGTGTTAAATCCTTGGTCAACGCACACGATGACTTTGTTGTACTTCAGACGGTCGTACGGCTTGCACAAAGAGGATGTTTAAACGGTAGGTGAGATTTTGAATCCATGGCTGCTGGGCAAAATAGACCACGAGAAAATTGAACCATGGAACCTGCCAACAAGGCTGCGCAGAGCGAAGACTTGCCTTCGCCAACAGCACCATGAATGACCACAATCTCTCCCCGTTGGATGGTCATATTAAGTTTTTCAAACAATGGCTTGGTGTCGTCCAAGCAATAGTGACATCATCCAATGCTACGACTACGTCATGTTTTTCATACATCTTGAGATTGGCTTCGCTGACCGTCGATGCGGTCAATACATTGTCGGTTGGCCCCAATAATTGAAATATTTGGTAAACTTACACATGAAATTGGAGGGATTTTTGCGCTGAATTCAATTCTGTCCGAACCAATTGAAAATTCATTGCAATTTTCAATACAAGTGCCCAATAGAATGAATGATAGTCGATATTTCCTTTGCAATTCATGAGTTGCATCAACACCAGTTTATGCATTGCTGCAGGACTAGTACCATATTTACCTGGGGTCATTTAAATAAAGTATAGTGTTATCTGAGTAAAGTTCAGATACAATATCAGGTTCTTTTGACTGGAAACACTCCATAATATGATACAATTGAGGTCCCCTTTTTTGAATTACCCCAAAACGATCATTTATTCTTGGACAGAGGAAGTAGTAAGATTGCAACGTCTCCATGTACTTCGAAGTTTTACGTCGACAGAACCACAAAAAAACGTGATGTTGATCTTGCCAAAGCTCAAAGCTGTCCCATTCGAGCCAACAGTGTCAGCTCAAGTGTTGTTGTGTATATTCAACGTGGATGAACTACACCCCTTTTGACGATCCGACAAGGACGACGCCTTATGAAATTGAGCCAGCGGGACCACTTTGGACACAGTTTCTATTCAATAAATAATACCGAGTCGTTTTCGGTCAGTTGGTGTCATTTCCAATTCGACTTCAGTAATCACGGAGCGCCCAGAACTAGCCTACGCCGCAGATGATCCCAAGAATCGTAGTCGTTGGTTAAACCATCGTAATACAAGACTTCGGACAGCGAGTTAACAGGCGTTATGGTGTTGGTAAACCCCTCCAAACGAATCCACTTTGCCCCTGACCCAGACGACATTGGGTACATCGATCTGGAACCCGCCATTAACGAAGCATGGTTTGCGGGCAATCAACAAGCAAGCAGTTAAACATTTTAAATCGATACTTGAGGCAAGTGGATACGCTTGCCACTGTCCTCTTGTGGTGAACATGACAAGTGCCAACGAATTTGTCGTGATTGTAGGCCAACATCGGGTCCAAGCACTAAAAGAATTGCAACGAAATGCACTTCAGTTGGCGGGAATTGAGTACTCCAGCATCAACGATGCGAGCGTCCCTTGTGTTGTCCTTGAGAATATAGAATTGCGAAATGCTCAGCAAATATCATTGGCTTCGAATGCTATGTTTCAATATGGAAGTGGTTTTTCGCCCTTTTGTATTATGGAATTGACTCATTCAATGATGGACTGGAAAATGTTTGCTGAATCTAAACTCTTTCATCTTTGTAAAGGGAAGTGTGAAGGCGGTAGAATGAAAAATACAGCTCTAAGTGACTGCTTCAGTCTTGTCGTGAAATATGTCGCAGTAAATCGTGGTCATAATGAATGCGACGTTCATCGTTTAGTTGAAACGTCTATAAAGGCAGCTGCGATGTTAAACACTATGGGCGTATTCTACACAACTATGACTTCCCTTCACGATCCTTTTGACGGAAAGTACAAATACAGTGCGAACAAGTGGGAAAATATTTCAACCTTGTTACATTAAGTGGATTCGATCAATAGAAATCATGTCAGTTTTCATGCCAGGTGTCAAGGCAAATACATTTTCACGAATCAGTGAAAACGGGGTATTGGATCCCACCAAGTTAATCAGCATGTTGTTATTATAAGTTTCGAGTTTGGTAAACCACTCAAAGTCATCGTTCGCAGTCTTGACGCGGTCCATCGCATCGGTGATGTTGAACAATCGCTGGCACATTTCCGCCACGACATCAATCGAATTATACGCCAAGTGACCTAAAAAAGACTTGGACAACGCAGCAGGCAAGTAGCAATTGCCGAGTTCGTTGCACGCTTGGTAGAGAATCCTTCCGGTGCGGACGTCGGATTGAGGCGCGAGAAAGCTGTTTGTTGATAGTCAACAGCGTGTAGTGGGGAGTGGACCACGTGCGGATCAACGCCGCCAGTTTCTCCAGCGGCGTCGTAGCCGAGTTGTGTTTCTCCTCAAAATAGAAACACGGATGAGGGTGCAGAAAATGGGCTTGCGTCACGATTTAAAATTACACAAACGACACTAACGACGCGAGATCCCAGTCGTCTTTGATGGGCGAGCACGGATTGAACAATGGCTTGAACAGAGCCACTAGGCTTGCCACGAGTGAAACGCTTGGACGGAACGACCCACGGACTTGACACAGACGTCGCCACCACGACGCTTCAACGCAAATTCAGTCCCATCGGCCATCTACATTTCATCGCCCTAAACTAGACCACGAGCGGATCAACGCCGCCAGTTTCTCCAGCGGCGTCGTAGCCGAGTTGTGTTTCTCCTCAAAATAGAAATACGAATGAGGGTGCAGAAAATGGGCTTGCGTCACGATTGCCCGTGGGCTGCGAGTCGCCGTAGAATCGAGGAAGGCACTAAACCACATGACATATAATTGGGCTGTTCGGAAGGACGTATCAAAGCTGTACATATTGGCTTCCGACTGATCCAAAGAAAGACGGGGCCATCCCTGCTTTCGACCCAACATATTTCATCGAGGTACTACTGCTTCCACGTGGCGGTGTTGGTCTCGTTAAATGGTCAGGCCCGTCATATGCCTCGCTCGAGTTACGGCGGGCAACGGCAAGAAAGTCGACGGCGGCAAAGTGAGCGACTTGAACCAAGGCACATTCGAAAATGAATCGCTTCGTTACACAATGACCTGGTTTCGCGATTGCGCATGCATCTGTTTCGCGACCGACCAGGTTTTCTCCACTCAACTTGGGTTCCACAACATCAACTTGGAGCTCCTCCAACACTTGACCGAAACGAATCAATTTTTTTAAGAAATTTTGAATCTGGCATCAGTCGACCTCGACTTGAGGAATGGCCAAGTTTGGTGTTTATCAGAGCAGAAATGGCGAAGTTGACCTCACCAGAACAAGCGAGATAATTTGAGAGTGGCAAATACTGTTTTTTGTATATAGACTCATATTATTAAAATTATATACAATTAAAATGTTGAATACAATAGCTCTGACGACAATTGAATATCACGCGAAATGTGCTTCTCCTCCTGGACGGCGGATGCAATCATCAAGCGGAATAGCTTACGAATCCGAAGAGACTTTGGTGCGTTGTGTAAGCTATTCAGATCCCCCAATCGATGTGTGGTTGACGAGGAGACACGCGCCCCGCAAAAATTGATTCGTTTCGCTTAAGTGTTTGGCAAATGTTTGGGGCAAATTCCATGGGCTTCAGTCAGCAAATCCGAATATGTGGAAGTGTGTACTACGTAGTATGATCCGAGTGGACACTATTGAAGAAAATCCAAAACTGCATGGATGGCAACGTTAACTTGCCTCACTGCTGATGACATTTGTTGGTGCATGAAGAAAGTCGGGTGTGGTACAACCAATCCAACTCTCTCGTACTTGATCGCTCATTGGCTGAGACATATTTTGCATGGCTCATTTTCCATTAACTTGGTGTGTTTTGATTGGACATTATTGGCTGGGGATGAACTCACCTTTTGAGAACGGGCTTGGGCGGTAAGCCAAGTCCAAGCCATGGAGACGAGGACGGCTGATGCGAGGTTAATCGTAGAAACCCATGAGAAGAGACAGTGCTGAAGATCTTCTGAAGGCAACCAAAGCAGGTCGCGTGGACCTCATGCTGGCCATCTTGGATAGAGACCACGTCAACGTCAATGCCGAGGTTATATTGGAGGACGAGGATGGCGATGAGGTATTTCTTCACGAAAAGTGTTGGACAAACAAATTTTTAGGTCACGAGAACGCCGTTGACGTGTGCTTGCGAAAATGGTCAAATCGACGGACGCAGTCATATTACTTTTGTCGTGCGAGGGGATCGATGCCAACCTCGCAACCAAGATATCTTTGCCGCGCCAAATCCACCCGGACTATCTTTGAGAAAAGTCGTTGTTTCATTTTGAGTAATGAAACGACTTGAGCCTGTTGCGGAACTCAGCGTCTTCTTTGATCGGCTCGTCCAATATCGGCTGTTGTATGGAAGGTCTGCTCTGATGTATGATATAGTTTACCTTCTTTTGGCGTGCAGTGGTATCGAAATCAACAATACGACCGAAGGACGAGTACGTTTAAAATTTTTGTAGTTGCCACAAAGGATACGAGCTAATACGCGACAGGCGAAACACAGCTTTGAACAAGCGTTCAAGGTTGTCGGCTGACGTCTTTTGCGGATTGACTTCTTGCTCCATTGGGTCGGCTATGTGGCGACGCTGCCCAGGAGTCGGCACTGACTGTCGACATGGAACCATACAAGCATGCTATGTTCTCGACATCTACAGCACCAACCGTACTTCGAAGACTTCAATGCTCCATGTGTTGAGCCTATGGTTCTAGGGCAGAAAGTGTTTGAATTAAGAAATTTTGATTTCCTTGAGACTCCATGGCGTTGTGTTGATCCGACAGCCTCGGCACCTCAACTACCAAATGCCTAAAAGTTCATTTCTACGCATAAAGCCAAGTCTGCATCATCAACGACGATGAGGGGCGTGGCCGCGGCACTCGGGTCGACTGATGCGGGTAAATATAATGATGTCAACGCAGCGATGTTGACGGAAATGTCAATCTCTGATTGGCTCAGACATTTGAGCCCCAAAGAAAGTAATATCTTTAAATTTGACAGAGAGTGAGTGACATTAAAAAGCACAAACATGGCTCAACATCTCGCTGTCAATGACGCCGCGGTAATTGCTGAGCTATGTCAACCACCCAACAAAGCCACGTTGAATCAACGACATACGACGGGAACAGACAAGGCGTTCGCTTGCGACAGACAGCCTTCTGGTGAATGGAATTTTCCTTGCCTCCGTCTCAATCTGCAAGCACTGACTCAAAGATTGAACACGACGTTCCGCATGTCGCTGGACGACGTGGCAGTTTGTGGTACGCACTCAGACTGATGTTCCTCGTCAACGTCGCGGTCGCATCTACAGCGCCGCTGGCACCTATATTTTGGGACGCGTTCAGTCTCGTCCGACGTTTGTTTCACTTTCGACACTCGGCCAAGAGCATCGCTGACCAATATTGAGTTCGTGATCACGCGACCAACGCCAAGCTCATCAACCCCTGTGACCATGGGGAGCTCAACTGCTTGCCTAAACCACTCTTGCGACGGCATGGCCACTCTGGAGCTCAAGACGATCAACTCCGACGACGTCCTGAAGCTCAAGATTCAAGACGATTACTCCACGGACGGACCGCCTCGACTGCAAGATTGTCCTCAAAGTGCACTACAAGATCGAAACATTGGATCTACTCGATCACTTTTCGTATTGGAGCAAAGAGAGAGCGTGTAACTTCAAGATTCCCTGCAGCATCTCGAACAAAGTATTGCTTTACCTCCGCACAAAGTCAACCACGAGGTCATCTGTCCTCACTCGGAAAAACACAAGTATTCATTCACGACCACAAGCGATCAGAGCAATTCCAAGATGCGTTCTCTGCGGCGCGGACGACGAGAATACCAAGACCCCAAGCAAAACAAACCAATCGTGTGTTACGATGAACCCAAAGATGAATCGATCCAAATACACAGCATTCTCGCATGTACGTGTGGTCGATTCCAAAGGGTTTTGTGCGAGTCTTAGAGAAGGAATTTAAATACATAGGCTTGATTTCCTTGAAGAGGTCAACATTGCTTTCTACAGACATAACTGCCTCGGAACCTCAACCACCAATTGCCGAGAGGTACATTGCACATACAAAGTAAAATCCGCTCGACCAGCCGCAGCGAGTGAAGCTACTGCAGCAATCGGGTCGACTGCCGTGGTTGAAATGTAATAACAAAGCTGAAGTCAAAGTCGTATGTGTTGTACTTGGCCCTGTGGAAACGAAGTTTTCAAACTGGCCAAGTAGCTTTCAACAGTTGCATGAATATAACTGCCACCAGATATCTAATAGCGCATTGTCCCGTTCGCATACTTGAACTGGGCAACTATTTGGCCTCGTGCTCTGCATTTCGTTTTCCAATAATTGTTTTGAAATTTACTGTTGCCGTTTATAGTTCTCACGTCCTGGAATTCATTCTCCTCAGGACTCGTTCCTCTCGTGGAAGTGTATGCTACTTCTCACATCCATGCCCTCCTGCGCCTCCCACAACCGTTTCGTAAGTTCAAACATAAGACGGATGCCGTGGCCCCAAACATTAAATGCATTCATCTCTCTGTTTATGCAATTATTGGATTTTATCTCGGCCTATTCTATCCAGCCAAACCTATCTACATCAATTCGCATGTGCAAACTTTTTGAGTTTCTTTCTTCGGTGACAAAATTATCACTTTCCTCGATTCACTATCGCGCTCTTCAACATCTTCTTCGATGTCTTCCTTCTTCTGCATAATGTTGGGGGCATTTCCCTCACATTTATTTTCTTCTTCCACGAGCAACAATTTCTTGTAAAACAAGACAATTTTACTCGACTGCCCATGCGTCATGAGCGTTTCGGGGTGCGCCTTGTCCATATTGATATTCTCGGCATTCTCCCGTGACGTCCACAACGCATGGCCATCTACCGTATACGTGCGCTGGAGTCCTGCGTACGTTTTGTTGGGATCCTTTTCGTTGAAAAATCGCTCCAGTTCACGCAAAGCGGCCCCGCGAATACGCTGCACAAGTCGGGGCGACTCGCTTCCGGCTTGAACGGCCGAGTGTACAATGTTGAAATCCACGACAGAGGACTCGGCTTTGGTTGCTTCGAGTACTTTGATCGCCTTATCAATGACAGATTTGGTGGGATTGGGGATGCCGATGCGCTTGGCCAATGTTGTTGCAGTCTTGATCCCCTTGAGCAAATGCAAGCCAGCTTGGAGGTACGGGGCTGCAACGGCCAGAAATTGCGGTGTTTGCGTGTCGATACGAATGGGATAGACTGATATATCGGACGTAGATGGTATCACCGGGGTGCCTTCGACTTCGTCCACCAAGTAAAGAAACATGGGATCGCTAGAAGAAACAATAGCAGAGTTGCTTTTCATGGCTTTTGCCACGGACTTTCCAAAATCAATTGTTTTCGTGCACATAAACTTGAACAGGCTGTCGAATTTTTCTTGTACATTTTCAGGCAAGGACTTGGTCAAGTCCAAAGACAAAATCACAAATGACGTCGGAATGACCACTTCTGTCGCTTCAAACACCCCGCGCATGATGTCTTGCTTGGCTCTTGCCAGCTGGTTGAGTTGTTCGTTCGACAATTCAATGACCCAATCGAGTTTTCGATTGACTTCCTGGAAAATTTTTTGCATTTCTTGGTCACGTTTTTGCAAATCGATTCCAGACGATTCCACTTTATAATATGGGTGCTCCAAAACTCCATCCATTGTAATACGATCCTCGGGGTCGATGACCAACAGCTTTTCAAGCAAATCGCGAACGAGACCGTTGCGTATTTTATTGTGAATTCGAGTCGTCAGTTTTTCTTGGGTCCACGTCGCAGCTTGTTCGATTTTGTCATCGATGACATCTTGGTTGATATCCGTCGGCACAAGCTCCTCGCCACTGTACATTTGGTACATGAGGACCCCAAAAGCCCAAACATCCAGGGAAGGATGTGCCTTCACTAGGTCGTACGGCAGCTTATCATTTTCGTGTTGAAACGACTTGACAACAAAACTGCCCTTTGGTTTTACTTTTTGCCACAAATCATGGTTTGTCGACTCAACATTGGCCCAATGATTGAAATGCAAATGTACATCTTCAGCCGACGAGAGCTTGTAAAATAGCTCTGCAAAGGAACGGTGAAGATGCATCAACAAAATTCACATGAAAATTCACATACCTGGTGGTAGACTACCAGAACTGAATTTCCCTCCCACGTGATCCCCAAAAGCCGTTGTGGCGTCCAAATCGATCAATTTCAAACGATTTCCCACTCGAATCACATTTAGTTTCTTCACATCACCATGAACCAGCTCGCTTTGGTGCAAATGCTGGAGGTCCTCAGCGACTTGTTGCAGCAAAATTCGCCGCTCGTTGTCACCAGGGCGCTCTTTCAGGTAAATGTCTTCCAAGCTGCGGTCGGCTGCGGGCATCACCATGACATGAGGATATTCAGTCATTGGATACCCTCCATGAATTTTGAGGGTTTTCAAATTTGCTTGAAATACAATTTGGTTAACGGAGGGTAAAAGTGACAGCACAAACGAGTTATCCAAACCCTCACGATTGTCAATTTCACGCTGGTACTCGTCACCATTCTTCATAAACTTCATCGCCACCTTGAGCTTCTTTCCACAATATTGAGCGCAATAGCGAAGAAATTCGTCTTCTGAGAGCGACCCGTCCAAGTCTTTGTCCCACAGAAGAAATTCTGACTGCCACATATCACTTTCCAGTTTCTAGACATGCACAATAATTATCAAAACAATTC
>VJMH01001353.1:0-14776 GCA_009835185.1 Aphanomyces stellatus
AACACCAACACACCTCTTGACGAATAATTTGCTTGCAGCATATAACAGTACACGCCCATCTCCGCAACCTACGTCGCATATAACATCGTCTTCTATCACTTCTGCCAGCACGAAGGCCTGCTCAATTACCCCAAGTGGCGTGGAGTGCAATGTTTTTCGTGGGGCCAACATGGTACTGTATCCAAAATGAGCAAGATGTGGAGTGTTGTTGAATATAACATTCAAGTTTTGAGGCAATGCAATATTGCCTTCAACTTGATCAACACTGTCATAATAAAAATTTCACAATGCTCGGTGTGTTTGTCTTGGCAGAACATGACGATACACCACGATTCGAGGTGCATATTGCGGGACTTGTACTCTTGTTTGTGTTCACCGACGTCTGTTGGCGATATTGGTAAGTATTAATTGAGGAGTTTTATTGACGAAATCTTACTCTCACTCAATTGTTTTCATAACTGTGTTTCACGCACAGCGAAACTGCCAATAATTGTCAGAAACTGTGTTGGGTCAGCCGCTATATGCAATAAAATAGTTCAGAGACCGTTGGGTCACGTCCGACCACTACATAGACGCGCTTCAAAAGATTACATGTCGTATTTGAGTCTAGCGCGGCATTCAATTCACAGAGGTGGTACTTTTAGAATGTTTTGTTATTTGTACGGCCAGTTGGATGTATGCAATAATGTTATCGGGAGCATCATTCATATCACTTCCGATATGCTTTACAAATAACAACTGCGTCAATAAATGGAAACGATGGATAGTCGGGATACCAATACGTTTTCTCGGCAAGATTGGCTAAATACAAGTAGCTGGTGCGTTTGTCTGTACAACAACATTCCACATTTTTAACAAAAATGCGGATTTTGCGATACTCTGACCCCTTGCGCATAGTAATTACAACTGGTTCTTCATTGAAAGCGGCGTCGCGGACAGCACGATGAAAATATAGTTCATACGCAATACCATGGAATGCCGTACCAATCACTTTTGCAAAATTGTATACTTCAATTTGCCTATCTATCTTCAAATGGCATCCAAGCTGAGCCAATGCATACACAGAGTCGACAGAAAGCTTCCAATACTTGCTGTCAACATAGTTGAGTTCATCATCGATATTTTTGACGTATGGCGGCGAATTCGGTCTATTTGATCCTTGGCCACCGACTGGCAACTATAGTCAATTCTTCGGATGAGCTCATTTCTGTTCTTGAGAAACTCGCGCAAGCACCCTCCGCTGAAGAAGTATTGTTCCTTGACAAATTTGGTCAACTTTATTTCGGTCGAAACAGACCCACATTCTACCACCCTAGTGATTAAACGGGTATAACGGAGAAGATCCGATTGAGCCACGCTGGTAAAACCACCATATCAGAAGGGTCATCGTGTTTTAGATTGTACTGGCATGACGTTGCAAAGAGATGGAACTGATGGCGGAATTCTCCAATATTCAATTGCTGCTGAGTCTATCCGTCCATGAGTACCAAAGTATCGTGGAATTTATTTTTCAGAATTTTATCAATATCCATGTAACCTGCTTTATATATATGCCTTTCCGTCGCCATTGAATTCAATAATGAATCCCCCTTCGGTGTGTTTAACTTCCGCACAATAATAACCCGCTTCTTCATCACGCAAGCCAGGTAGAAACTAAGAAGCATGAGAAAACTAGATTTTCCAACTCCAGGTGAGCCAATGAACACAATTTTATTCTTGATTTATGCGATCACCAGACGTTTTAACACGTGCCAAAAAACAATTTCTTTTTTGCGGACGAAATAGAACTTCGGAAATGAGCCGCAGTCCAGCCAAAACTTGTTAGGTCCTGGGGTCTGACGGATCGGCCTTCCGATTCTCCATATCCAAGAGGATGTCCAGGTCAAACTCATCGAATAAAACACGCAATTCAACCCATTTAGGTGCCTCTTCGTGTTGATTACCAAGTCGTGGGAACGTTTCCGCTTTTTCGTCGAAAAAACCACATAAATGGGCTCTGTCGACTTCTTCCCATAGTTGTTGACAACTGCACCAACATCAAGAAGGCAATTGCCCAGAAATGCCTCCTGTTGGCGTAGACATCGAGTTCGGAGGCATCGAGTGCCGCCAGTCTGTTAACGTTTTCCGCTCGCACATACCTTCTAAAATCTGGAACAAAGCTTTGGGGGGGCAAAGACAACATGTCGACAGATGTATTGCTGTATTGTTGCTCACCAGCCTCATCGTCAGCAACTGTAATCTTCTCGACCAAAGCAAACCATATTTTGGTGTTCTGAGCGTTGGGAGCGTGCACGGGACAGGTCATCACAGTGAACAGAACCAGTCTCCACTACTGCGTCGTAATGCAAGTGGCGCGCGCTCCAATTCAGTCACTGCGAGCTGCGCAACTCTTGACACTAAAACTGCGCGATGTAGCGCCAAACATATCTATGACGCGATGTGAAGAAGTGAATTCACTCGCGACGACGACAGCCTTTTCCACGCTGTCGACGCGGCCTTGCTTCGCTAACAAAGTTCTGTGCCTGCATTGCAAATGTAGAGAGAGACTCATGAATAGTTAGTTGGTCATATTGCTCGTGGTACATGTGACTTGACGTACTGCCGTCACAGGCGCCACCTCCTCCACGTGCGTCACCTCCTCCGCTTACTGTCACGTTGCCAGTTCCAGTTCAAATAGAAAACGAGGAGGGGATTGGTCTCAGAGTTGGATGGGGAGTTTTGAGGTTCTCGTGAAAAGGTGGTGTAATTTTGAAATATTTTCACAATTTTAGAGAGTTGGGGTGTTTTGAGGTTCTCGTGAAAAGGAGTGTAATTTTGAAATATTTTCACAATTTTAGAGAGTTTCAAAATGCAACGAAAAACGTCATACCACAACCTCCCAGACTGCTTTAGTCCGTAGAGGCTCTTGAAGAGAAGGAGAACTTTGGTTGCGCGGTCGCCGGCAACGCCGACTTTGAAGATATGTTCTCGCCTGTGATCAAACAGGCGACCGTGCGTTTTATGATGGTAATGGCCCTTCTTTTTGGGGCAGTGCTATTCCATTTTGACATCCCCGCCGCGTCCGTCAAGGCCATCCTCGATCGCGCCCTCTACATGGCCATCCCACACCACCTTGTATTATAGCGAGAACCCGCGCGCCACGAGGCGCGCCTTGAACTTGTCGATTTCGCCTTTCGAATCGTACTTGATCCGAAAGACCCACTTGTTGGACACGACGTTCGTCCCGCTTGGCTTGTCGACCACTTGCCATGTCCCATTGGCAACCAGAGAATCGATCTCTGTTTGCATGGCCGCTTACCATTCCTTGGCATGGGGGCCAGCGAGCGCTTCCTTGACCGTCTTGGAGTCTTCTGTGACGGTGGCGAGGCAAACGAAACCACCGAGCTGACGATTTGATTCGCGGGTGCGGCCGAAGCGGCGCGGTTCGGATCGGGGCGGACCGGCTCGGGTTGGCCTGATTGGGACGTGGCGATCGTCCGGTTCCGGATAATCTTTCCGGCGCCAGAAGGTGGGTTAAATATTACGCAGCCAGGATTTACGAACAATAAATTTACCCGACCATGGATTGTCATTATCCGGAAATAGTGCATTTGGTTGAACCACATTTCCTCCACTCATGAGGTTGGCTCATCAAGTCATGCTGCGCGTGACCCGCAGTCGCGCTATGGGCTTCAGCACGAGCTCCAAGAAGTTTCGATTCAATGGTGGCATTTTCATGTGAAGTATTTGCTTACTTTTGGTGTAGCATTTGTTTGGGGTGACGGAACGGTAGGCCAGTTGGGAGTTGGTGCATTTGAAAAGTCGGGTGTCACTCAAAAGTTCACCGAATTGGGCCCCCGATGCATTGAAGCTTTCCGCCAGAACAATATTGACGTTATCAAGTTGTCTCTTGGAACAACACATAGTGCGGCAGGTAAAAGTGCCAATGATCCATTTGATTGCAATCATGCTGTTAACGCAACCCGTAGTTGACGCAAGTGGCCGGGTGTATGTTTGGGGTCAGGGAGAAAAAGGTGAATTAGGCCTGGGTGAAACCATCAAAGAAGTTCACGAACCTACGCTTGTGGACTTGTTGCAAGAAGTGGATATTGTCGACATCTCCTGTGGTGTTCACCACACTGCAGCCATCGATAAAGAAGGTCGCATGTATATTTGGGGATATGGGGGAACCTCGATGTCCGATAATGCTTTGGGAATCGGTCCGTCAACAGGCAAAAACAGTACTTTCCCGCAATTGGTCGAAACTTTCATTGACGAAGTAAGTCGACAGACAATCAAGGTCCATTCAAACTTAACTAGGGAGTCCGATTGAAAGCTGTTGATTGCGGCGACTCGCATACGGTTGCCTTGTCGGCAGATGGCGAGATCTGGACCTGGGGGCGCGGGGACAATGGTCGTCTCGGCAATGGCGAGTTGATTTCGTTGGACTTTCCCGAACCTGTTGAATTTTTCGATTCGATGAATTGCGTCGCTATTGCTGCTGGTCGCTCGTTCTCTTTGGCTTTGCGTGAAGATGGGCGTGTCTTTGGCTGGGGCAAGAACAACCGTAAGTACTCAGATATACTTCATACTTCTCACGCGTTCGCCGTAGACTTCCAATTGGGGCTCGAAGGTGGGGTGCTTGACATCACAAACGCCATGGAACGTATTCCTATTGAAATTCGGGGCTTCGAAGGTATTGCCACTTCAACTCAATTATGATTTATTATCTTTGTATTGACAGATGAGACTGTTGTTAAAATCGCAGCTGGTACTGAGCACGCTGCTGCTTTGACGGCATCGGGCAAGCTGTTCGTTTGGGGATCCAACATGTGGGTTCAACCCCACGAAATCACCATGTTGAAGTCGAAGCGGCTTGTTGACGTGTCCTGTGGTGACAAATCGACATTGGTTTTGGCTGGTGAGTTGTCGATTTATATTTCAAACATACTTACAGCGACTCCTACGCCACACAGATGATGGAACTATCTACTCGTTTGGCAAGGCTGGCATTGGCCGATCGAACTACTTGGGCCACTACGACACAAACCCCCAGCCTCAGCCGAAGCTAGTCGAAGCTCTGTCGAACCATTTCGTAAAGAGGTGTGAGAGTTGATCTCGTCCTTGTAATACAACTACCTACCTATCCTAGCGTCGTGTGTGGTTATCGCCACATGGGAGTTCTCGCTGATGTTCAAGGTGCTGCGGCGGATAGCGATTTTTCCTTGCGAGAATAATAACATGAAACGTGCTAGTTTTGTACACTCAAAAATGATCCGTTTTATATAAAAAAAGGTTTAAAAAGACTGATTCAACAGTGAAGCTGTTAGCTATTCTATACGATGGCGTTCGTGACAGCCGACACAGGCGAATGGCCAAGCGCCCGATTCAAGCAGTCAACTAACTTGTTGAATTTTTCTTGTTCAATTTTTGCCTTTTCCAACTCGAGCTCGCGATCCTTTTCACGCATTTCTTTTTCATGACGCAGCTTCCGTTCAGCTTGCTTCTCTTCAATCTCTTTCATTTGAAGTTCTTTTTGAAATCGCATTCGCTCAAACTCCAATCGCTCCCAATCCAACTGGTACTTTTGCAGTTCGACTGTTTTCGGGTCAAGAGGGGGAGGTCGTTTACCTCCCATGGAGCTAGGCAATGACGAATTGCGCTTGCTTGGCGTTGACTGGCGAGTAGATTGCTGCACGATGGCATTCATGGCGAGTTGTGTTTCACTATCAAGATCACCTGAATCGTCCATTCCAGCAGGTAGACCCATCATATTCATGGGAAGCGAAGTCATTAAACCCATATTGACATTGCTTTGAGCAAGGTAGTTTCGTCGCAAGTCTTCATTCTTCGCCAAGACTTGATATTCCTGCCAGCGCACAGGATGGGCGCCACTAAGATGGCTTCGAATGTTGTCAACCCGAAAAGATCGGAAGTACTTTGTAGTCGTGAGTCCGCGACGGCGCTTCCGTTGACCAGCTGAAGGCGAGATGTCTTCTTCCTCTTTCTCACGAACTTCGCGGCCAAAAGATTTGCAGAGGCCACACACAGCAAGAATGACCTCGCCAGTGTGCGGATGGCGCTCCACTACTTGTAACCCAAACTCAACTTCATACTTGGGAATCCAATGGTGCCGTCTCAAACGATCCTTCAGTTCCTTTTGCCCTTGTACACTATCATCTTGCATCATGGTCGGTAGATTGATGCCTCCTGAAGATGCCGACAATTTTGGAATTTTGAAATGAAACTAGGAACGAAGGGCCTAAAACCATTGATCTTAGGCCTAGCCCTCCCCCTACTTTCCAAAGTATACTTGATTTGTGTATGGTGTTAAAAATTCACACTACGACGGCGTCATGTATGATCTGCTGCTCCTTTTTAGTATATTTAAATTGTACTGAATATGATAAATCCAATAGACTGTTAAAAAATGAATAAAAACAAAGCACGCCACATCTGAAGAGTATAACAGTATTTTTACTCAGGAGTAAATTGATATAAACTCTCAATAGTGTAAGATATTGCTCATCCCATTCAGGGTTCATGCCTCAAACGTATTCGTCTCATTCGTCGTGCTCCTCTTCCTCGTGGTCGCTCAATGCATCATTGGCTTCCTCAGCCAATCGTTCTTTTTCTCGCTCGCGAAGTCTTTTTGCCACGTTGAAGACACCTAAGATGAAGGATTAAAAAACGGCACCTGTTGATTTCCCTCAATGCACCAACCATTTGTTTGTTTTTGACAGTTGAAGCACAAAGACGACTTTTTATATCGCTTCAGTGCGCATTTCTCGCAGAAAAAGTGACCGCAGCTTTGAAGATAAAGTTAGATTGGTCGGTAGAGGTTTGTTTACTCTTACATTGTCTCAACTGCATTCGTGAAAGGATTTCGGCAAATGGTGCAAGCAAATTGCTCTTCGTCGTCGCTCTTTATGACGTACTTTTCATCATCAGAGTCCGAATCATCTCCAGTACCTGATGGAATTAAGAAACCACTAAACATATAAAATCTCGTACCTCTCCCTTCTTTCAATGCCTGCTGCTTTTTTCTCTCCTTCTCGTCCCATTCTTTATCGATTTGCCATCCACTTTTGTAGTCTCCACGGTCATGCAAAAACTTACAGTTATCACCATAGCCACAAAACCCGGTTTCTTTGTAGTCCTTGCAAATGTCCGGGGCGTAATCGAAACGGCAAATGGATCTCGCCCATGTTTGAGCTCGGATTGGGCCTTGCGTTCCCGTGTATTTGTTCATTCCTATTTGCGATTCTTTCTTCGTGACATAGTTTTTGTAACCAGCTTGGCCTTGGTAAATTTTCCCGCTGAGGTCATTCCCTTCGGCGTTCATTTTGACATTCTTTTCCAGAATAGCTCGGGCATCTCTAATCGCACGTCAAGGGATACTATTAATACACTCCGCAATACTTGTCCTTTTCGGTATCAATTTGAAGCTCATATGTTGCGTCACCGGCATAACTTTGTCGAACAGATTGCCGCGTTGAGGTTTGAAATCTCGCGTCCATGACTTCGCTACCATTCTGCTTCTTTGCAGAACTGGAGAAGGTATTCAGCTTCTTTCTACTTTTTGTAGGTAAAGTAACAGCTGATGTTCCGTCAGCTCCACCGTCACTTTCAACATCCGCCTCGCGGCGGCGCTTGTTTTGGGCCTTCTTCACACGAGTCGCGAACATCTTGATGCCAACGACTGAATCGGATGAACAAGCACCTGTCTCGAATATGGGGTGCATTATTGAATTAGGTGCTCATATTTTAAGTACCAATGATCCGCATAGGTAGGCGCAATAACCGGATATTTTGGTCTGCAAATGCGAAAGGTCACCTGATGGAGTGACTGAAAGACAAGATGGGTTGGGAGGGAACGACTGGGCACCTCTATTTATGTGGATCCCATGAAATATCGCGCGGGGAATGCAAGAAATACAATTTCGCACAAGGCCGAAAAGTTAAAGCAGTTTATGGCAATTACTCATCGTTGTTGGCACTGTGCGATGGCTGGGAGTTCGAATGGTTGTCCTCTCAGGTATGATGAGCTCTGCGCTTCTTATTCACATGCACGGCAGGTAATGGGGTTGGCGAAATCTCTCAATGATGTGAGAATCCACCAATTGGCATTTGGGAAAACGCACACAGCTGCTCTTAGCTTGGATGGCCACATTTTTGTTTGGGGCGATGCTGCGTACGGTCAGCTTGGACTTGGCGGTAAAGTAACGTCAGCAGCGCACCCCATAAGACTGCGACATTCGAAGAACGTCAGCTTCTCTTCCGTAACGTGATATCGTGCATTATGTGAGGTAATCATTCGTTAGGTCGCCTGCGGTGGGTACCACACAGCTGCCGTGTCTGAGTTCGGGGATTTGTATACTTGGGGAAGAAATTTTGAAGGTCAATTGGGTCATTCAACTAAAGTGGCTTCGTTACAGTCGAACGAAACTTTAAATGGAGTTTTTCACCACCCCAAACATGTTGCTTCATTTTTGAACAAAAAATGTAAGCAAGTCGCTTGCGGAGATAAATTTACAGCTGTGCTCACTGTCCATGGCGAAATATATACATTCGGAGAAGGTCAAGCAGGACAGTTAGGACGAGGTGAGCTTAAAGGATTAACACTTAGTCTGAATTGGCGTCGAGCAGGACGATGCACGAAGGAATTTGTGCCAAGCTTGACATTGAAATGCGATGACCCAAGCGAGGAGTTTGTTGAAATTGCCTGCGGATGGGCCCATACCCTTACTGTAACGAATACTGGGCGCCTATATGCATGGGGTTTTAACTTGTATGGCCAACTGGGACTTGGCGACACCAATACTCGTTTTTTCCCGCAAGAAATTGAGTGCATTCCCTTGACTCATGTCTATGCTGGTGGAAATTACTCTGCTGCGATTTGTAGTACGAGCTCCAACAACGTTTGAATCATTGATTTTTATAACCGCGTGCATGCTTAGGTCGTGGTCGTCTTTTGACATGGGGAAATGGTTGCCATTGTAAACTTGCCCAGAAACCACGCGATGAGTCTCATGTCTTAACTCCAACAATTGTTAACGTCTTGAACGATACTTATGTGCAGTCTGTTGCATGTGCATGGGATAACATGTTGGTATTTGCCCCAACTTGGGTAAACCTGACGCCCACGACCGAAAGGTGTTGACTCGTCGAATTAGGTCTCCCTGATTAAACCAACCAGTGGGTCATTGGAAGGTGGAACTAAGATTTCCATTTATGGCTCTGGTTTTTGGGAAAGTGATGACTTAACTGTGAGATTCGTACCCCTTACAGAAGGCAGGCTACCGAGAGCTGTCCTCGCTGCTTATGACCCTGCCTCTGGAATTGTAAGAATGTCTGTATCTTAATCTTATTTTGGGGTAGGTATCCTGCGAAGCTCCAAAATTCAGTGTTGCTGGGGATTTTGCAGTGGAAGTAGCAATGAACGGAAAACATTTCACCTCTAATGGTTATGTTTTTGAAGTATATGTACCAGCTTCGTTCACGTTCATATCACATGAAGAGCTCCCATTGGTCTGCGAAACGCTTATTCAGTTGCATTTCAATGGGGAAAAACCGAAATCAACACTAAACCCGTCATTGCGATGGGTGCCGTTGAATTCTCACTATTTGCCGATACTTGTGACGGGGGACTGTGGCAGGTACTAATTTGTTTATACTGCTTAAAAATCAGTGATCTTACAGGAATAAATGCTGGTTATAGTATTGAAGTGAGTCCAAAAGATAATCAAGAAGAATTACCAAGTGAGCCAGATGGCCCCACAACGCCTACGTTTATGGTTTCTTTTCCAGCTCCAAAATTTGTCGCTGATGGTAAAAGCAAATCGGCGAGATTAAATGATTTGAACACAATCGTAGTCAATGAATTGATTCCATGTCAGTTGGAAGTATCGTTTAATGGACAAGATTATATACCAGTCGAAATGCAAGGAAATGTTTCATCCATGAATCCGCAAGTTGTATATTTTCACCGAGTGCGTTACTACGATTACATTTGACCATTCCACCTGGATAAAATATTAGGCCGCAGTAGTGCGCTGCGCACCAAACTCGATGCCTTTTAGCGACAAAATGATGTCGATGCAAATTGAAGTCAATCAACTGTTTGATATTGGCCAAATTGTGTGCAAAGCGCAATATAGCGAGCCAGTAAATACGTACGCCAAAAAAGCTCTTGTCTCGCCTAATTCCAGCAGAGATGCAACCTATAGAGTTGCGACTGCAAACTTGACTGTACGGGCGCTAAAGTTGGGCGATCAAATCATAGAGTGTACTGTTCCACCGTTCGCCGAGTGGTCCGTTCAAACCATTACGCCAAATATTGACAATTCCGAATCAGACGATGAAGAGGTAAGTGTTAGTTCACCTATCAAAATATCTAGTCGTTCTAGAAGTCGAAGAAGCCCCTTGTTCGTGCTCAATCAAACAAACTGTTGTGGTTTCAACAAGATGAACAGCAATTAGAAGCTAAGATCTTGGTGTCCTTGAATGGGGGGAAGAGCTTCCTTCCAACGTATTCGCCTTTTGCGAGCACGTTTTATGGATTTTCGCATGGAACCCTAACCCACACCAGCCCAACTAGTGGCCCAATCACTGGAGGAACAATTGTTTCCTTGTCTGCTACTCATTTATCATTCGACACTGACAACTCCTTGGTGTCTATCGAATACGATGGGGACTTACAGACTACAAGTTCATATGTCCGGGCGTCACGTGAGGTGACCACCCCATTGAAGACTATTCGTTTACTATGGGCTTAGAATGAAGGCCGAGTTGTAACGTTTCAAACTCCATCGTTCTTGTCACCTCTACAGGATATACCCAATACGCCCACAGGGTCGCAGGGACAAAACGTTCCAGCCAGCCCTCTCAATCAAGCCACAATTCGATTGGCACTTAGTGGCACAACATTTGGCGAATCGTCTCTGCCTTTTGAGTTTTACAGTACTAGAATAACCGTTCAGCTCTCGTGGGTTAACGTTTGCATAGGAAACCCTGCAGTTCGATTGATTGAGCCCCAAGTAGCAAGTCCTGGGGTCATGTTACTCATTACCGGATCGTACTTGCAAAGTAGTTCTTCCATGAAGTGCAAAGTAGAGAATGAAACCGGGACCTTTTCGAAGGTATCAGATGCATCCCGATGACATGGTTTGTGACTTGGACCAATGCATAGGACGTTGAAGTCGACTTTCGAGAAGAAAAGGCAGGTGCCACCTACAAGCTAGAAATGCCGCAACTGGGAACAGTCGCCAATGGGCAACTTCTATTTTACGTGGCGCTGAATGGACAACAGTATGCAACTTCGGAATTTGCCAAGTTTACGTACGTGGATGAGCCCGAAATGCCCCCTGGCAAAGAAGACAAGAAGAAACACTAGTTGACACCGAACTCTCTAGTTGCATTGAATGTATGGACATTGTCAAATCAATTACGTTGAAAGTATACATACAATCCTGTTGAAAACAACTTCGAGGTCGTTCGTTATGAACGTTGACACCACTTTTGAAGAGCAAATTGGTACTCTATAGATTTGTTAGTAGCAATACTACCGCGATGGAATTAACTACATATGCTTTAGCCGATACGGATATGGTGGCTAATGCATACAGCAGGAGAACTAGAACAATGGCGCGCTTGGGCAAACCAAATATGCGCCATTCATATCACACGACAAAACGGCACTGAGAAATTTGGTCGTCTTTTAAAGTGCCGAGCTGGCATCCTTGCAATCTCGGCCCAGTCTAAGTCGTATTGTCACAAAAAAGAGACAACTTGGCGAATCGAAAGAATTTAAACAGCGTGGGTATGTAATCGTCTGAATCAATCCATTTTAAGCGTTCTTGCTGGTTTAGGGTTACCCTGTGCGACTTGGCAAGTGGACAAGGGCATGCATTTACATACTGTGAACTAAGCTTTAGCTGCTACGTTGGTTCTATGGTCTCGTCCCTTGTGTTGGATTGATTCAGTTAACCACACAGAGCTAAACACGCAAGGTAGAACGTGGCTCCAGGGAGGGCAATTTGATAGTGAGCCAATGCTCCAAGTTACCTTGATCTTTCATCGCCACAGAGCCAACTGCCTGCAGTTGGCCCCCTCGCAGTCGTATGCCGTGGTCGGCATACAAACCACATGAGTCCTAGGTCCAGTTGGATTCCATTGCCGCCCCATTTCCATGCAAATAATGCAGAAAAAAATGGTTGACGATGCCTCACTCATGTCGAAATATTTCTTTGTACTTGTTCAATATCAATCATACGCCAGGGAATTGACGGCTTGAGTATTTGCAAGTATCGCGAAGGTCAATTGGCGGTACCCATTTCAAGAGTGCCGACAAGTAGTATTGTTGATTGAATTGAATACTAGATTCATGACGACCGAACGAACAATTCAGATGGATTTGGGTCGAGATCGAAAAAGCAAAAAGTTACAATTTTCATACATATAATCTTCTCGTATATTAGCTTCAGCTATCTTGCTTGACTTTCTCTTAACCAAGCTTTCCCTACATGCACCGAATGAGTCTTCACGAGACCGAACGATGATATTGAAAATATTAGCGATGTTTAGATCGACTTGTTTGGGACGAGATCAAATGTATATACCTCACGGAAACAACAATTTCCATGCATAGAATGTCACGCTTGGCATCCATCCTCTTGACCAAGCTTCTCACACGCATGGAACGAGTCTCCACGTGAAGCTATGACATTGACACTTTTGGCGACGTTTTGATCGTTGGACAATCCAATCAATTCGTTAATTTTGTCCAATCAAAACGAGTGCCGGAAATTTTTTGTCCGGTTAAAGTGCAAAAATCTCGTAGGTGATCGTTGGGCTCATAACCTTAGAGACTTGGAGAGGGAATGCCTTGGAAAGACTTGATTGTTGAACGTAAATTCGATTGTGATCATTTACGATCTCTACTCTGAACTATCTAGATGAGTCATAGTGACTCATAGTCTAGTGTATCCATGTATACGCCGATGGAGTATGATATATCCGTCTATACTCTGATTCAGTCAGATGTAAGTTTCCATCAATCCGCCTGTTCGCAGGGTTGTTTGTTTACTGGTTCCTTGGAGTAACCGGTACAGTCGGACTGGTAAACTAAGTCCTGCAAACACATCCGGAGACAGTATCCGAATAGGGCAGATGAGGCATACATATAACATCGCGACCTTGCGAGATGTTACAAAAGGGAAAGTAGATGTTACAATAGGATATGGACAATGCATAAATGCACTTGTTAGTTCCTAACAACATCAACACAATGTCTAATACAGTTTACAATCATAACACTACTTGTGTATTTCTCATAATTTCGAAAGTTTTGGCAGCGTTAAGGTACGTTAAACTAACGTAACGCACCGAAACAGCGACCGGTTTTTAGAAAAAAATATTCAGGAAATTTTATCTTTTGTCAATAAGGACCAAATCGGACACAAGTTACATGGTTCGATTGAGCTCGATTTCGAGAATATGCATGAATTTTTGCAGCGAAAATACCACAAAATTGGCCCAACACCAGTTCGCCAAAGATGGTCGGACAGAATTTTTTAGACAAAAATGCACGAAAACAGCGACCGTTCCATACAAATCTCCATATAAAACATACATTCATCTATACCAACACCTCCTCCGACACTGTACGCGGTTCATCATTGACGATTGAAGAGGACTTTTTCTTGATGGTACGCTTAGCTTGTCGAATTGTTTCAAGAGCCTGCTGATTAAACAGCGTGAAGTTCGTGTCCACCGTCTTCCGCCCGGCTGGCTTCACTTCAATCATAGGCAGCACAAGAACTTCACTTCGAATTTCTTCCTTGTGTTTCAACCACGACTCGATCTTCTGTCTTTCCATCGCATTTGAGTCGAATTTGCTCAAACGTGCTTGCATTTTGGGCATTGAAGGCGGAAACAGACCAGTCGCGCAAAATCCTTCGACAATATTTTCTTGACGACCAACAATGGCATCGACGAACGCTTTTGACGCAATTTCAATTGCATTCTTCTTCGTGAGTCGGTAGATTGTCTCATTCACCATTCTTTCGTGGACAAGCTCACGGATTCGCGCCTTGTAGGGTTTGAAGACTGCAACATCTAGTGGTTGAACAAGGTGAGTTGCATTAGCCGGCAATCGAACAATGAGAATTTGGTGACGCATTGCAATATCGTACGTTTTTGCCGTGAAGTGCGAAGAACAACCGTCACAGACCAACACAAGAGGCCTTGGCGTCGTCGGAGGTACGGAGTGAGCAAAAAAGGTGAGCCAATTGTTGAATACATGATGATTGACAAAGCCTTTAGGTGCACAGGTAACTGTAGCGCTCGGCACAGCACAAGTCGTGAGCACGTCACGCGTGACGGACTTTCCAGGGAGGACGAAAGCAGGTGGCGTCACAAGACCAGCGGCATTTGCAGCAACGATGATTGTCAAGTGGAAGTTGAATTGTGGTTGATGCGACCACACATTCGAAGATCCACGGAGTCCAACAACGCGCCTTGTGGCGCTCTTTGACTCAAAACTTGTTTCGTCCATATTGAATACTTGAGCAGGAGTGATATTGTTCGTAATGACCAGTTGAGCCATCGTATTGAACAGTTCCCGTATACCTTCAATTGATACGCGGTTTCTTGCGCGCGAAATTCCTTGAGCCTTCCTCGGAGCAAGCTATGGATGGCGCCCCATGAACCTCACATACCAACCACGAGCAAGAGGAGCACCAACAACTCTTCGACAAATTGCATTCGCCTTGCCAATGATATCGCGTCGATCAAC
>VJMH01001473.1:5167-45538 GCA_009835185.1 Aphanomyces stellatus
GTATGAAATCACGGAAAGCTTGTATGCATGGCCCCCTTGTGTGAACTAGTTGCCACACCACGTGATGGTAACTTAGTTTGGGGACAATATCCCGACATACCAAGGCAACGGTGGTGAGAGCTGCAACGGCGCCGTTACTCGATTCATCCTAGAAGGGCACAAAGGTTTTTGTTGCAAATACGAGACAGGGCACATGAAGCACGCGTCCCACGGAAACGCCAACCCATCGTCAGTCTTGAATTTCTCCAACATCCAACATGTCCAAATCCTCATCGGCATCCTCTCCCATGGACTGCATCGAGAATGCGGCCACAGCCCTCGCTGATGCCACCAACACCATGAATGCCAATATCGAGCGCGAGGCCGACGCGCTGGCAAAAGCAACGGAGCGCATGAAGCTCAAAGCGAGTGAATTGGAGGCCAAGGAAGCCCATTGGCTTGAACTCGAACGACGCGTCCAAGCGAATCTGGCCGACGCGCCCAAGATGGTCACGCTCAACGTCGGTGGTTCGCTCTTTACCACGTCCAAGGAGACATTGCTGCGTGTGGAAGGCAGCTACTTTCACGCGATGCTGGGCTCGGGGCACTGGAAACCCGACTATGGGAACGCTTACTTTCTCGACCTCCACGACCCCATGTTTGACCGCGTCCTCACGTTTCTCTGCACGAACAAACTTTGGTTGGATGGCTTGACCAAGTTTGAAGAAACGGAGTTGCGCACGTCGATGAAGTACCTCCAGCTGGCTTGTCCGTTTGCGTTGTCGTGGAACATATCCGCTTGCTCACATCGCACTGACCTCTCCAACGGAATGCAGACCGCTACACGGACCAAGTTGAATCGAAGTTACATTGGCTCCGTGAGTGGTACAGAGCCCGTGACGAGCTTTGATGTTTGCTTGGATGAAATTGGGCTTAACCATTATGTGGTGCTCTCGGCTCGCTCATCATATCCTCCAGTTGGAAACGGTTGCAACCATGGCTTTTTCGTTCGAGTGTATGATGGCTACAAATCGTCGCATGTGATTAGCGACGATCAACCGTGCTTCGACTTTGTGTTTGCCCACGGTGACATTGTCACCGTTCGCGTGGCAAATGGAAACGAGGTTCACTTTGACAAGAATGGCGAGGATTTGGGCATAGCGTTCAAGGTCGCTGACCCTACTGTTGTGCCTTTGAATCCAGTCGTGATCATGTATAACCCAGGAAGTGTGACTTTGATCCCGTAGTCGTCGCGAGCATGGGCTGTCCTCAGTGCCGTCTTGCGTTGGTACAGATGATAGGATTGTCGTATTGCATGCCGAAATGCTCTGCTGCGCAAGGCCATCATCGATTTCTAGCAGAACACCAACATGTATATTCAAGTCGTCGACGGTATCTCTCATTCTGAGTGGCTTTGCTGACCGACTTCCATCTCACGTGCTGCGAAACCCCCCAGCACATGCGCCAAGTCGATGGAACGACGTACTGACTGGGGGACGCCGACAAGGTAATCTTGCAAGAGTACAAGGCGTGTGGGCTTGAGAAAGCGACGAGAAAATCACGGAGTGGGTGGCACGCAATGATGGCAACAAGCAGTGGGAATATGAAAAAGTGGGGGGCGCTGATCACTGTCGGTATGGTGGTGCTTCCTCGTTCTATTGAGCGCGGCGGGTTTACAACAAAAGAAACGCCGATAATCAAAAGAGCAGGAAAATGCCCAGATCAGGATCTACCCCACCATAGTGCTTGCAGAGGTCGTTCGTGGCTCAAGGTTGAGCCATTGACGAGGGGCGCCGCTATCCAGCGAAGTGCCATGATCAACCAAAGGGCACAACTTTTGATGTGGTCGTCCTGAAAAGGCGGGTGGGGGGTTATTTTACTCGTCGTCACCAAAACTAAATTATCCTCCTCCGCCTCCCATGGACTCATATCAAGCATGCCACCGCGGTCCTCGCCACCAATGCATCGAAGGCAGAATTCATGTTTGCCGATTCTTCCCGCCATGCAACTTGCAAATTTGAAATACCTCTGACAGTTGATGTGATAAACGATACTTTTTGATCAGGTGGTATTTGTTTGACCCATGTGGGGTATTTGATGTGCAATTTCAGTTTGCATCAAAGCTTTGGTTAAACTATCGAAATTTGTAGGTATTACCTATTTAAACATAGAGGAGCACAACGGTAAAATAGCTGGCCTGTCGGCAGCTTGGTGGCCACATCGCATTGGTGGGAACCTGAGTAGCCAATCAAATCGCACGAAATTGTCCGGTTGAGACATATCCGGAATGCCTCCTTTGGCGCGAAGTTTGGGTTTGAGTGCAAAACTCAAATCGTGCTCCCCGCGCCAACAACGACGAGCAAGATGCCGTATGAGCCGTGGCTGAAGCAAGAACACCTGGAAGCGTGCTTCTCGCGCGTCCTTACGCAAGCCTTCAAAGATGCTGGCATGACTCCCCCTCATCACATCGACAATACGCTCCTCGCGACACTCTACAACGACTTTACCACTGTGATTGAGACCCTCCAACGCCACATCGCCGAAGTTACCGACTGCCGCGGTCAACACATTGTGCGCGCCAACGATGTCGTGCGCGCTGCCAATGCAATGGATATCAAATTGTACGGCTACGACAGTCACGATGCTTCGCGACTTGCGCTCCTCCACCCGAAAACAGACCAGACAAAATGCGCCGTCGACGAAGACACATCCGACGAGAATCGCGTGCCCCTGTATGCCGCCGACGAGGTCATCATCTACTCGGAGCCGGAAGACGCCCTCGATAGCGAAGACTCTGACAGCGATCTCTCGAGTCTCGACGACGAAGCGGACACGGTTTCTCTCGGCGACGGCGACTTCTCCGAGTGCGAATCAGTCGCCCGTGACGGTGCCAAGGGCCAGGACGACGACGAAACGTTTATTTATTCTGTGGAAAACCCATACTCGGTCCCGCGACGAGTCATGCTCCGCCTCTTCCGCGACACGTCCCTTGCCGTCACCCTGGAAGCACGCCCGATTTCGCGCAAAGCGTTGAGTGCGTTCCATAACGTGGCCGAAACCCTCCTGCGTCCCCTCCTGACCTCCTGTCTCGTCGAGTTCGCGGCACGGCCGGCACCGTCGTCCCCCATGCAAACGACGCCCACGATCAACCGACGGGGCAAGAAACGCATGAGCGGCGACGTCTTCCAGCCCATGGTCGCCGAGTCGCAAAAGCGCAAGTCTCCCCGCCTCGCGACAAAGAAGAGCAAAAGCATGGGCGGGCACCTGGATTTCTGCGACGATGCCGTCGTCGTCGACGCGTACGTGGCGGTGACCCCGCAACGCGCTCGAAAATAACAATCCACACGCGTTGTTGACATGTATTTTGTTGTTGGTTCGAGCCCGAGTCGGTGGCCTCAGCTGTCGGACGGGGCAGCGGCGGGGGCGGCCGTGGTCGGTGGCGGCCACGTTCCATCTTCGTTGACGGGCCAGTTAGTGGATGTCCGTGCGTGCGCCGGCACAAGAGCCGCCCGCGTCGCTTCGTCGACGCATTTTAATTCTACTGACGCGATGAGAAGACCTGAACGACGCCAACGCATCATGCCTACCTTGCCACGTGAAATCAAAGAGGATGGGCGCGGCGACGCCGTTGGGCAGTGCGAGGTTTTCTTGACGGAGCTCGTCAAAGAAGGCGTGGGCCGCCGCTTCCAACGGTTTGATGCGTCTGCATAAACGACGACGACAATGAGCGTCGCACGCATCAAGAGAGAGAAACGTACTTGGACGGGTCGTACTCGAGCATCTTCGTAATGAGGTCGATCGCTTCGGGCGGCGTCCGGCTTCGAAAGACCTTGCTCCATGGGTGGGCTTTGATCTGGGGAAACTGAAACTCGGTGTAGTTTGGATTCATCGCTTGGATTTCCTCGCGCTTGGGTGTGCCCAGCACCTTGATGATCTCGACAAGCTGGTCCACGCCGCTCTCGCCGGGGAAGAGCGGCGACCCCAAGAGCAGTTCGCCAAAGACGCATCCGAGCGACCAGACGTCGATCGCGGTCGTGTAGTCTGTCGCGCCAAAGATGAGTTCCGGCGCGCGGTAGTAGCGCGAGCAAATGTACGATACGTTGGGTTCGTTTCGCTGCAACACTTTGGCGCTAGGCAGGCACATGAGGTGACCACGCACGTGGATATGGGGATGATGTGTGTCTACCTGCCAAAATCACAAATCTTGACGACGTGGGTTTGCGGGTTCAAGAGCAGATTCTGGGGCTTGATGTCGCGGTGGCAGATTCCCATCGAGTGCGTGTATCCGAGCGCACGGCAGATCTGATAAATGTAGAGTTTCACGAGGACAATCGGCATGAGTTGCTTGCTTCGCTGGAGCTGCCGCGCGACGCCGTAGAGCGTGTCGGGGATGTACTCCATGACAAGGTTCAGGTACAGCTCGTCGGGCTACATGAGATGTCGTCAAGGGGGCAGAGGAGGAAGGGACGACGGCGGACCTTTTCCCCGTTGCAGTAAAAGCAGTGCTTAAGCTGCACGATGTTGTCGTGCTGCAATTGCCGCATGATCTGCATCTCGCGGTTCTTGAATCGCTTGTCCTGGAGAACTTTCTTGATCGCGACGACCTCGTTCGTCTCCTCAATGCTGGCTTGGAACACAACGCCAAAGGACCCGTTCCCGATGATCCGCTCCGCGGAATAGTGAATTGTGCGGCCCTACGAGACGACCCCATTGAGTACCATAGGGGATGGAGTTTGATCTTCCTACATCCGCCATCGTATGGGACGA
Organism: Aphanomyces stellatus; assembly: GCA_009835185.1. Taxonomy (NCBI): domain Eukaryota; phylum Oomycota; class Saprolegniomycetes; order Saprolegniales; family Verrucalvaceae; genus Aphanomyces; species Aphanomyces stellatus. The sequence goes on from VJMH01001473.1 coordinate 9,914, forward strand.
GTTCGAGATACTGATACCCCTCGCATCGCCCTCGGTCTCATCAGGCGGCCGCGCCGCCGCCGTACTCGTGCTCATGACGCCACTGCCGAGAAGTTTCGACTTTTTTTCGCTCCGGACCCCCCACACCATTTGGATCTCGCCATAAGCGTCGCGGATTGGGTAAAATACAACAAATTGTTGCAATTACACAAATTGGATTGGTTTAAATTAATGAATACCTCCCTTTTCAGCATATCACATTTAAATGAAGTCATTTCTTTTTAGCCAATCCAACGCATTGGTGAGCGTGTTGCGGCGACTGTTTTTTGCATCCGACTCGACAGGCAATGCTCTCGCGCGTGCTGCGGCGATCCTTCGCGACCAACATCTACGTGGAAGGTCCAGATATGGCACTATCCATGAGCGATATGAGTCATTGCGTGTGTAGGCATTCACTGGCGAACAGACACGACCCGCTTGCGCGAGACCTTTGACAAATTTGGCCCTGTGCTCAAAGGTACGTCGTGTCTGTGAACACCACTCATTTCGACGCCGCGTCTCTAGTTGCGATCTTATCTGCGCGTCAAGAAAACTACTACTTGACTGGGTGTGTGAGCTACAAGAAGTCGGAGGATGCGTTGCAAGCAATCCTCTCCATGAACGGACAGGTATGCGCGCCGCCTTGACGGTCTGTTCATTGAATACATCGTGTGCTAGGAATTGGACGGCCGTCTTCTTAAAGTCGACTACTACGATGGACCGATTGAATAATCACATTACGTCAGTCAGTTCCATCTTCTCTTTGTCCAAGGGTTCATCCACGCGATCTCCCATTTTCGTCGCACGTGGAGGAGTTATGCATCCACCTTCGCTCAACGATTTAAACGCGTCGCAAGTCTGTAGTGGGGCTACATCCGCGGCGAGATGGGAGCTGATGGAACGCCAATCTGTCCCCAAAAATGCACGGTTGCTTGGTCGCCACGTAGTTGAGAACGGGGTCGTGCCATGTACTATGCAACCTACAGATCACAGCTGTGAATACCTTCTTCGCCTATGAGTTCGTGGACACACCATGCGACTGCAAGAGGTGTGTCCACGTGACCATGGCATTGACCTCGCTCTTGCTCAGCATGCACGACGAAGCATGGAAGTAGTTGCGATGGGTTACGTCCACTCGCAGCGTCAGCGTTTCGCTGCGTCAACATGATTTTTACGAGGGTGTGGATGCCAAGGCTACCGGCCTCGCCGACGGCATTTCTAAATGTCCAAACATCCGCAAGGGACACACAAGCTGCATATATGTATCGATGCTGCTTGTCGTAGGTCGCGTCCATCGTCATTATTGGTAGCTGCAACTTGGTCCTTTGGTGATAGACGCCGCTGCAGCACCAAAACTCGGCTCGAAGTATTCGTGGATGGGTCCAAATGTGGACCTCCCCATGTGAAAATATCAATTAAACGCACCATGTATTATATGTTTTTCTGGGTGATCACAAGCTCCTTAGACGACGGAAATGTCGACGTCGGGGCGGAGGCTCAAGCACGTCTTGAGCACGTCGTGGATGCGGTGGCTCGTGAAGCTCGCGAGGAGTTGCTTCTTCTCTTCGGGCGTCTTGCTGTCGCCGCCGCTGAGCGCTTGTTCCGTTAACGTGTAGTCAAAGCGCGGCGCCCACTTGCGCGTGCCGAGGCGCGCCGTCATGGAGCAGTTGTCAACCATGTAGGCGACGCCACGCGCGTGCATGAACGGGTTGAGCGAGTCGGTGGCTTCGATGACCGACTCGTTGGCAATCTCAGAGTACCCGTGGCCGTGGTCCAAGAGCACATCGATCTGCGCCATCATCATGGCCACGTACATGCCGGCGGTCGTCGGGTGCAGCTTGAGCTTGGTGTTGTCGCGATTGCGGCGCAACTCGTCGCCGAGCTTCCACATCCAGCGGTGTTCAAGCGTCGCGAGCATGGGAAACCCGCGCGCTTGGCGGTCCACGGCCATGTTGACCGAGCGGATCTCGTTGCCGCTCGCGACTTCATCGTAGATTTCTTCAAGCACTTCGCGGGATGGGTGGTACGCGGCCGTGTATGCCGCTTCGAACGCATCCTTGTCGGCGCCTTGGAACGAGTCGTACACGGCGAGGAGGCCGTGGTGCGAAATGAGCGTGTTGAGCGGCCCGGTCAAACTGTCGGCCGCGTCGTGGAACGCTTCCGCGGGTGACTTTCCATCATGCACGTATTGGCGGAAGAGCGCTTCGATGAGGCCGTAGACGCCACCGAGGAGGACGCCGCGTTCGCCGTAAATGTCCGACTTGTATTCGTCGCCCAACGTCGTCGGGAACGAATATGGCGAACCGAGCGCGACGCTCCACCCGAGGGCATGGTCGGTCGCCTTGCCGTTCACGTCTTGGTGGACCGCCACGGACGCGTTGATGCCAGCCGTGCTGCCGTTTTGCGCGGCTTGGACATAAAGACGGCGAACGGACGGACCCATGCCCTTGGGGGCAACCATGACGACGTTGATCGACGGCGGGAACGCTTCGTGGACCGACTCCAAGTGGCCGAGGAGGTAGCCGTGCGAGAGACCCAAGGTCGCGCCGGGCTTCAAGCGCGCAAAGATGTCCTTGTACGACGAGACGCTCGCGGCATCGCTGATCAAGAGCAGCACCATGTCGGACTCGGACAAGACGTCGTTTTGGTCGCCGAGCGTGTCGGTTTCTTCCGTGAAGCCGGCGGCGCGGGCTTTGGCGATCGACGACGAGTTGGCGCGGAGACCGACCTTGACGCGAATGTTGGTGCCTTTGAGCGAGTCGCGCAAGTTTTGCGCTTGCGCGGGGCCTTGGGAGCCCCAACCGACAACGCCGATTTGACGGACACCCTCGAACGCTTGGGGCAAGAGCGGGAAGAGATGGCGGCCACCGGCCAAGATCTTTTCGGTGCGGTCGGCCATCGTCGCAGTCTGCACGTGTTCATGGAACACCTTGGATTGGAACGAGCGGGTCGCGCGGGGGGCTTGCGTCATGAGGCGGGTACTGAGCTTCCACATGGAGGAAAAATTGGAAATGAGAGAGAGAAGATCCGTGGCTCCCCCCCCTGGCGGGGAAAATGATCTTGGCGTGCGCCACGTCCTGCAACCTCCGGATACGGGCTGTCAGCTGCCACTTGATCTTTGTATAACGACGGTTTGGAGGTCCAAAATGACCTATTTTGGAAGAATATTACCTATTCAAAGTATTTCATTAAAGTTTCAAGTGTTTGCTTTAAAAACCTAATGCAAAACTGCCTATTTGATCAAATTTTATCTGCTTACATAATTCCATGATGCATACAAAATCGAAGTGCAATTCGAGCTCTCGCAGAATGATCCGGATAAAGATTTCGCAGGTTGCGCAAACCACGAGGCAATCGGTGGCGCAAACACCAGGCTGAGCGTCGTGGGCAGACACTTGGTTCTTGTGCTTCATGGAGAACTCACCCATGGAATTCGCGGCCACGGCGACAACAGCGCAAGGAGATGCATATGGATGATGCATGAGTTGATGTCTCTATGCTGCTTGCGCATTATCTCTCGGTTGTTTGGTGGTTGGCAGATCGCTCCCGCCCCCACAAGAGGGACCCGCGACCGTCGACGCGCAATCACCGGATCGGGTGGGCCACACGAGACCAAGCATGTGTCGTACGTCGCGCGTCCATGGCTTTCGCTGCGAACCGACGCTTGGACTCGATTTGGTTTGGGCGGACACTTGACGTCAAGTGCTGGTCAAGTTCGAAACCGCCTCCCCATGACACGGCCATGTCATCGGGAGGGCCGAATATTATTCCGGATAATGTGAGGGTTTGTATCCGGATTATTCGGCCGACAGTGCAAGGCCCTCCCGTCGTCGTCGTCGTCGTCGAGTCGAAGGAGAGAGAGATGGACGGCGAGGCCGCGATACAAAACATCACGCTCGAGAACTCGTCCCATGTGCTCTCGGATGTAGGACGTCGATGCGCGCATATATTTGCAAGGGCTTGACCGCCATGTAGGGTCGGACGATCCATTACCGCGTCGAGAGAAAGATTGGCTTTGGCTCGTTTGGCGCGGTGTTCCAGGTCGTGATCGAGGAGACGGGGGAGGTGGTTGCGATCAAGAAGATCTTTCAGGACAAGCGGATCAAGAACAGGGAACTCCAGATCATGCGGCAGCTCCACCATGGGAACATCGTCCAACTCAAGCATTGCTTCTATTCGCGCGTCGCCAACGTACGTCCGTCCGCCGCCTCGACGCCATCCCCGCCGCCTCAACGCCATCGTGTAGAGCGAAGACCTCTACTTGAACCTCGTCCTCGAGTTTATTCCCCAGACGATCTACGGCATTGTGTGTCAAATGAAGGAACGCCGGCAGCGCCTCCCGCCGATTTTCGTCAAATTGTACATCTACCAGCTCTGCTGCGCGCTCGGGTATCTCCATTCCCTCGGCATTTGCCACCGCGACATCAAGCCCCAGAACGTCCTCTTGCACCCTGCCACGCACGTGGTCAAGCTCTGCGACTTTGGAAGGTGCGTCACCTTTACCTCCATCCTCCTCCTCGACCCACGTGCTGTCTCAGCGCCAAGATGCTCCAGCGCAACGAACCCAACGTCGCGTACATTTGTTCACGCTTTTACCGCGCGCCAGAACTCATTCTCGGTGCGACCGAGTACACGACCGCCATCGGTATTGTCGTTTGTTGTCACCTTCCACGCCTGAGGCAGCTCTAGACATGTGGTCGCTCGGGTGCGTCTTTGCCGAACTCCTCTTGGCCGAACCGCTCTTCCCCGGCGAAAGCGGCGTCGACCAACTGCTCAACATCATCAAGGTTGTCGGCACGCCGACCCGCGCCGAGCTCGAAGCAATGAACCCGCGGCACACGGACTTTCGACTCCCGCGCGTGCGGCCCCGATGGACTCAAGTCTTTTCACCCGACTGGTGTCCGCCCGACGCGCTCGACTTGCTCCAAAAGATGCTCGTGTACACGCCGACCGAGTACGTCCTTGTCGTCCTTGTTGAGTGTCATGCGATTGTTTGCAGGCGATTGCACCCTCTCGTGGCCGCCGCGCATCCGTTCTTTCACGACTTGAGGTTGACCAAAGAGTCAAATGCGGGCGTCTCATGCTTATCCTCTAGGCAACCCCTCGTCGCACTGCCCAACAACATTCCATGCCCGCCGTTGTACCAATTCACCCTCCAAGGTACGACCACGACCACCGACCGACCGACCGAGTGAGCATCCTCTGGTAGAGCTCTCGCAAGTTGACTTGGCCACGCGGGAAGCAATCGTGCCGCCGCATGCGCGCAACACGTGGAACTGGTGCATGTGGCCAGAAATGCAATCGTAAGACGACGTTGAGTGTGTGTGTATATATATAAGCACGACACCTCCATGGGAAGCGCGAGATCAAAGCACGAGCACATCGGCTGTCGATGGACCACCCGACGCCTCGGCGCGGTTGTTGTCTTCGTCGATGGCTTCGCGCACGCTCGGCATCTTGCTGTGGGAGACGGTCGTCTTGGACACTTTGGTCGACTTCGACGACGAGCCGCCTTTCTTGGCGAGAGGCATCGACCCGGCGCGTCGCCCGGCCGACGTGTGTAGCCGTCGGACCGCCCGCGGCGGCGGGGGCTCTTCGGGGCTCGACCGCACACGCAACTCGCCGCCGCTCGTGCTGGGGCGCTGGGTGCCCGTCCTATGCTCCATGAGAGACATGGAAAGACGAATGCTTGGTACAAGTGGGCAGCACGTTCTTGTTGCATCTCGAGCTTGGTTTTCTGGATTGTCTGTTCGTGTGGTTAGCCAATGACCAGACGAACGAACGATCATGGCACGTACATGTCGCATGAGTTTGAGCGAGATTTCGTTTTGCATCATGAGCGCCGTGAGCTCCACGTCCACCGACGCCGCGTCGTCGAGGATCTACGAGTTGCGTTCACGGCACCATCGTCACAGTCGCGAACAGTCACCTCCTCTTTGCAGAGGTGATCGGGTCGTGCCGCCAGCATGTCTCGCAGCTTTTGCACTTCCCGCTTCAAGGCGGCGTTTTCGGCCTGCAACGACGCCAGCGGCGGTATCGCGGCGGCACTTGGTTGATGGCGCACTTGGGCTTTCAACGACTGGATTTCCTCCTGGAGGATTGGGATGTTGTTGTTTTCGATGCGCAAGCGCGCATTCTCTTCCATAAGCGTGGCCACGGCGGCGTCCGACGCCTGCGCCTTGTACATGTCGGCGCTCGTCTACCAGTGTGGTTGCTTGACGATGATGGACGCCTAGGTTCATGGCATACGCACCGTGAGGTGCTCAATGTGTTTGAGCAGCTTCCGAATTGTTGTCTTTGGGTCTGACGGATCCACGATTGCATGTGTCGACAGCGGTGCGGGAGTCGCCATGGGGCATCGCGGGGTCTTCAACGGGGATGACGACGACGATGACGACGAGGGGGCCGTATTGTCTGAGGTGTCGGGGTTGGCAAATCGCATCTTGCCGACAAAGCTACGATTCGTCACCAAATTGTCACCAGGCTTGTGTACGAGGACGAAGACGAGAGCGAAGGTGGCGACGCCACGTCTTCAGGGTCAGCCTCGGGTGGGTCATGCACGCCCTACTTGATCGTCCAGTAAAACAAAATCAAGAGAGAATCTCAGACTTGGGCCAAATACTCCAACAAGATTGGGTTGTTGTTGAGAAAATCATCCCGAAAGAGCTGGACGGGCCCTCGCAAGTCGTCTAGACCGAATGAGGATGTCGTTCTGAACGTGTCGTGGACCTGACGGCGCCCATGACGTCGAGCCTTTGGCGCGCAGGTTTTGAGTGGTGGTGGGGGCCGCAGGGGGTGCCGTGGACGGTCGAGTTGTTGGCGCAGGCGGTTCGGACAGCAAAAGCTCGCGATCGAGTTGATGGATCACATCACCTACACGAACGAGTTATGGTACCAATGAGGTGGATACCGACCGTCCAATTCTTTGAGGCGGGGCAAGAGTCGCAAGACGCTGTACTTGTAGCCCTTCACGCGCGCACACGGGTTGCCATCGAGGTCGAGCGATCGGAGTTTCAAGACGTGGCGACACGTGTGCAGCACGGCGTCGAGGTCAGGCAGGTCATTGCCAAAGACAGACACGTGGGTGAGCTTGGTGAACGCTCGCAGGGGCGCCACGGAGGTCAACTACAGTCCCAATGGTTGGCACATACGATACGTGTGTCGCTGTACTTTGTTGTTGGCCGCGTAGAGCTTTTGCAGACCAAAGCACTGCCTCCAGATAAGGTGCATCCTGCGAGACAACGACAGTGAGATGGATCTACCTGAAGCGCGTCGAGCGAATCGATCTGGTTAAAGTTGACGTTGAGCTACGACGACGATATGAGCGATTGACGTCGGAAGACCGTGTACTTCAATGAGGTTGGTCAAGTGGTCGAAATGCTCAAGCGAACAGAGCTTGTTGTGGGAGAGCGAGAGGAGTTCGAGCGATGCGAGGTCCTTGGCGCAGGCTTCGTCGAGCCCTTCAATGTTGTCGTCGCGAAGGATGAGCTAAAATATGCGTCATGAACGTCATCCCTCCTCGGGTGACGGCGATGACTCCACCTCCTTTGCGCCCACAATTTCGTACAGACCGACGCGGTCGATGAGAAGGTTAGCCGTGATGACGCGTCCAATGCAACGTGGTGATACGGCGGCGGCGGCGGGATCCATGGCGCCGTTGTACACACGTGAGTGGCCGCGACTGAAACCGTTTCTGGTCGTCGGTTTCACAGCCGTTTCAAAACCACACAAATCACGTTTCAAGTTAGGACGTGGGGGGTGCGATGGCGCGGGCTTTGATGCTGCCTGGGGGAAGGGCGCGGTGGGATGTGACAGGACGAAGCGACCGCCGCGGCTTGCGCTGCGTGTACTCGGGGTGCTGGATCTTGAGCTTTTCGTCAAACTTGGCGAGTTTTGTGTAGACAGATGCGCTGGCTTCGGCTTCTTGCGGCCGACCATGGAGGCAGAGACGGTCCATGTGCTATGTGTGGTGGGTATGACGCATGACTGGGTGGCCACGTACGCGAATGAGGACATCTCGGAGGACCGTGTACTGCGCTTCGAGCGCTGCCAACCACACAATCGTGAGCAAAGTTTATCACTGCAAGTGTACCTTGGTAGGCAACCTTTTCTTCCTTTTGCACGACTTGGAACGACCGGCGCTGCGTTTGCTGCTTGCCGACAAAGACCGTCGCAGGCCGGGGTCGCGGGGGCGGGCGCGCCGATTTGGCCACGTTCGCCGACGTCGGCCTTGCCAACGCGAGCATGTCCCTAGATCCAGCGCCGGTGACGCATACATCGTCATCGACGGCGTTGGACACGTCGATGCCGAGGTGGTGTTTGACCACGGCGGTCGTAAACGTATCCCTCCGGCGAATGGGTGGACACGAGATGCCCGAGCTTTGCTTCCGCGTGCTTTCGTGGCTTCGACTGGCCGACGGGGGTCGCAAATCCACGCGGTCGACCTTGACTTGCGGCGCCGAGAATTCACGGACGTGTCCAAAGCGTTCGATGTCAGCTTCGCTCTGTCGGAGAGCACGACGCAGTGATTGGATCGTTTCTTCGTCCATCAGATGCGCGTTGTACGAGCCGATGAAGTCGGTTGACGCTGTGACGTCACCGACTCCCTCGTCGACGCATTGACTTTTGTCTTGAAATGCAAGATTGGCCATGGATGATGAAGGGGAGCCTCCCTCGGACTCGCCGCGCATCGATGTTGGGTTGCGACACGGCAGTTACAAAATGAAACCGAGGTTGATGGGAGCTTTGAGGTCCATTGTCCTGTAAAAACATTTATCTCCTTGTTTTATTTTTATGTGGTATTCAGTAAGTCGATGTCGTCTAGTGGTTAGGACGCAAGCTTCACACGCTTGAGATCGGGGGTTCGATCCCCCCCATCGATATATTTTTTCACCCTTTTCCAATATTTCTCAGAAATGTGCACATTGCCCCTGCTCAGACTCACAAGCACAACCTTTGCGTGCGGGATTGCACCTCACGACGCTATACATTCCAATCATGTATGTCGTCACCGGCTTTGTTGTCCAGGCACACGAGTGAATTGAAATTGAGAGTCATACGCTCCCTTAACCGGACTTGGGAAGGCACTGCGAATAGTACGCATTGAACGCCGTGCACTCAAATGCCTCGTTGGTGCAGCAGTTGGCGAATGTACGGTTGCGGTGCAGGCCACCGCATTGGCCCCAGTCACCGCTGCATGAAGATGATGTGGTCGGCAGCGGCGATGTAGTCGTCATCGGGCGGGCGGGCGGTACGGACGTCGGTGGTGACGACGCGACTGACGCTTTGGGGAGACACTGCGAGTAGTAGACATTGAACGGCGCGCACACAAACGTTTGGTTGGTGCAGCAGTTGGCAAACGTCCGAGTCTTGTGTTGGCCACCGCACTGCGCCCAATCAGCGCCGCAAGAGGAGGAAGGCGTCGGGAGTGGTGTGGAGTATGTTGATGATGTCGGCGCGGGAGGGCGTGTTGGAGTTGTGGACGCCGTGGGTGGACTCGGAGGTGCCGTCACCGTAGTTGCCGCCGACGGAAACGAACAACCCAAGACCCCCGATACCATTTCAGTGCATTCGGCGTCTGCCGGGGCGACACAGCTAGCGCTGTTTGCGACGTAGGATTTCAGTGTCGGGAGGCAGTTGGCAACGGCGACGTCGCCCTGCTTGGGACACGCACCGTCGACGCTGGCGCAAATGGCGGCGCCGCCCGAGAGGCAGTAGGTTGCATCCCCCGCGACGCTAACTTGGACGCACGGAAGCGCTTGGTTGTTGGTGTGGTCGCGAGCGTGGACATGTGTAGCAGATACCACGGCAAGGCACAGGCAAGCGCAGAACGTTGGCGTAAGCCAGGAAGGGTTCATCCTTGCTCAAAAGTGCCGAGCGATCGACAAAGCCCAATAGACCAATCAGGATCAAATAAATGGCGAGTATTAGCCAATCCCACACCCGCAGTTTTTTATCCGTGTGTCCGGATAATACACAATCTATCGCCGACAAGGGCCAGAAGTTGGCCGCCATGACAAACCGGACTTGGCACAATACTGTTGACGGTCGAAGGCATGAGAGCTTGGGCAAGAGGAGGCCAGATCTAGACGAACGTCACCGCTACATTGTTCTTGACTCAAGTCAAGCACACAACGAACGATCACAAACGGGTGTACCTGCATCATGGTCACGCGAGATCGACCCACCTCGCATTGCCCTCCAGCCTTTCGAGACTTTCAGGTCTCTTCGTTTTGACGTACTGCAATCATGTGCACATATCTGTCGTGGGCAGCCGTGGAAAGCGGGTCAGATCAGTGTCAAGGACGATCGAATCCAATGCTGGGTAATGCAGAGTCCACATGGGCGGTGCTTGGCGCGATGCCAGCACATTCAATCTCACGCCTCAGCCCAAACAGCCACGTTGGTCATAATAGAATCACACATATTAGTCCCCACTGACATGCTGTAGTACGAAGTATATATGTATATTATTTATATAGATACGGATTTAAAATAATAGTATGATACATTTATACTATAATAGTACTAGGTAGTAATATAATAATATTTAATACAATTACTATTATATTCTAAAATGGTATAGAATATTTCGGTCGAAATTTGTATACATTGCTTCATTGGGCAATTTACATCTGAGAAGTAGTTATTTTGACCTTCTCGATACGCAAATTCAACCTTGCCACCTGGTTGATCATATTCGACCATCTGCAACAGCCGAGAAGCACGAGAAAAATTCCTCAGCCAGGCGGCGGCGGACGTCGCATGGTGGTTTGCCCATGTCGATGTTGCGCTCTGTTCTCAGGAAGATGTCTTGTTCCCCGCATGTTTGCGAGAGAGAGAATGAGAGCGATGCTGGACGTGTCCTGACTCACATCTGTGTGTTACGTCCTTGACGACGTCCTTGCTCGAGCCGGAGGCGACGACCGGCTTGACGTGTGTCTCCTGGACATCTATCGACGTCGTCATGCAAAATGCAATGGAATGGATACATTCTCGTCTTGCAGGATGTCATGACGCAGCTTCTCGGGCAAGGAAACACTGTGCGCCCATCACACTGGCGCTCCTTGCCGTTCCTGCACACGGGCGACGGCGGTGAAATCTTTTGAAATATTCTGGGCTTGGAAGAGGTGGGTCGTTTTCTGTCCCTCTGATTGGTGGAAAAGAACATTGCTCACACGTTTATCGACATTTGATTGGCCAAGACCTGCCATCCGGTCTCACATACTCAGGCCCGCATCTACACGGTGGCACTCCATTCCAGAATTCCACCGCTCGTCATGATGCGTGTATTGGCCGCTGCCGTCGTTGCGTGCGCCACCGCCTCCTCCGTCGCCTCGGGCGCGGATATTCCTCTCGAAGGATCCATGATGCATGTCCGCCGTGCATCCATCGACGCACACCGAGTGTTATTCGCGCAAGCGCAAGTCCCACAGCCTCCGATCAACTACCGTGCGTTGGCCGCGTCGGCGCAAGCTGCACCCGCAGTTGCCGCGGACTCGGAGCTCTCGACCAACGATACAAACAACTCTCCTTCCGCCAGGAGGCAGGACTTTATGTCGAAGGTCTCGTCGTACTTTGGCAGCTTCATGGTTGTTGCAGTCATTGTCGCCGTGGTCGTGATGGCGTTCCGGTCCCTGAGCCCCTACAGCGCCATCTCGTCCGACGCCGCGATCATTGCGCATGTGATTGACAAAATCCAAGACGAAGAACAGAAGACGACCAAAGCCATGATGCCGACTTTGTCGGTGGACGGCGACACAGCCTCCTCGGTCACTGTGATTGTATGAGCGGTGCCGCCTCCATCTTGAATCCCTAAGTTAACACACATATGTACCCTCGTCATGTCCTCGTGCTCTGTCGCCCTCCACCCTACCGTTGGCATCACAGACGCATGCATGGAAGAAAGTTCTATGTTGATGCTGTCTAAAGAATTCGATTCGGCGGCAATTTGTTTGGAATGGCGGCGATGTGATTCAACGGCCAGACGATCGCCACGACGCGGGACTCGATGAGCGCCATGGGGACGCACCCAAAGTCGTTGCTGTCTTCGCTCACTTCTGCATTGTCGCCCTAGACACACATGAGCGATCCAGACGCATCGTCTCGTCGTACCTCCACCCAGCACTTGCCGGCCGGCACGACGACGCGGCGGCCGCTTCGGCCTTCAACCCAATCGCCTTCGATTGCAATCAAGCGCTTCGTGAGGTTCTCGGTCGGGTTGCTGGGGGACTTGAGCACGACGACGTCGCCGCGGACCAAACGGTGCCGGACTTGGACAGAAAATTTATCGAGCATGACAATGTCACCCGAGGACGTGTCGCGGTTGATGGTGGGCTGCATGGACTTGCCTTCGACGCGACCCCAGCTCAGGACGAGCGAGTTGAACGCGATTCCGACGGGGAGCCATCCGAGCGTGATGCGCGCGGCGGACGCCCACACGGCGGACGAGCGGGTCATCGAACTTGTTGGTCGAAACGCAATGCCATCGTTGCAGGTGAGGTCGAAAACCTCTGAGAATTCATTTTATGCGCTCTCTCCCCTCTCGAGAAACAAATGTCATTTCCAGTGTCATTTCGAGAATATTGAGAGTATCACTTTGGTTTCAAAGCCGACAAAAATATGATCAAATTGTATCAAATCGATCTTCATGCGTGGAACAACAATGCCAACAACAGATTCTGGCAGCAAGAACTCGCTTCCTGCTTTGGAGGTTGACCTCGTCGCGGTGCCCACCAGCACAACCATCATCAAGCACTGCCGTAGAACACATCCTGACTCGATTCAACCAGAAGTTACCCGCCATGTATTGGTTGACGCGAGCACCCTAAAGCCAAACCAAAACGGTCGCTGCACAAGATTCGCTTCACCACTGTCGGAGCACATCGCATGTCATGAGAGTGTGACCCCACCACCAGCCCGTGCGGCATTACAACGGTCAGCCGGCACTCGTTTGCGATCATTCGCTTCGTCAAACCAGTGGGTGGGCTGCCTTTGAATGCGCGAATGGCCTGAGAGAGGTCGCTCGGCCAATCCAACACACATGCGTCGGTGTCAACCCAAGCCAGAAACGTTTCGGGCAAAGATGGCGGCCCCCATCGCCGCTCGAGTTGGCGACTTTTCGGCTCGCGACCTTTCGCGGACCAATCAAAACCCTCGGCGTCGCTTCAACCGGTCGCGGCCACACAATACCACACAAAACGCCCGCCCGGTCGAGTCCATTCCTGGTTCTGCTGACGAGACCGCACCTCATGAAGACCAACACGGCGTTCCTCATCGGCCTCCTCGCGACGCTTGCGCCGCTCGCGCGCGCCGAGTGCCCCGGCGGGTGCTCAGGCAATGGCGTCTGTGGACCGCGGGACATGTGCTACTGCTTCAAGAACTTTGTCGGGAACGACTGCGCCGGCCGCATCTGTCCCTTTGGCTTTGCGCACATAGACAGCCCCAAAGGCGATTTGGACCACGACATGTCCCAAAAGACCACTGGCTGGATCCTCGACCAGTCGCAGATGTACCCGTACAAGACGTACGAGTGGTTCAACCCGAACGCGCACAACGACGAGGCACACTTCTACATGGAGTGTTCCAACATGGGTATCTGTGATCGCACGACGGGCCTCTGCGAATGCTTTCCTGGCTTTGATGGCTCGGCCTGTCAGCGTGCCACGTGTGCCAACAATTGCAACGGCCATGGCGTTTGCAAGTCGATCTCCGAGATCGCGTCGCAGGCCGATAAGGTTGGCCGCCTCTCGGGCAACCCCAAGTCGGACGTTGCGACGAAGTACAGCTTGTGGGACGCCAATGTCGGCCATTCGTGCGTGTGCGACGCGTGGTGGACCGGCGGCGACTGCACGCGTCGCAACTGCAAGATTGGCGTCGATCCGCTCTATCTCGCGGCGGGGTACCCCGTTTACGACACGTTTCTCATCTACGCGGGCATTGTGCCCGCGTCGACGCATTTGGACCCTGTCAATTCCTGGTGCGATATATTGTCCCTTGCAGTCGGCTGACGTGGCGCTCTGTAGGATCCGCCTCCGTGTCTTTGACTACTACGGCGCGAGCTACGTCACGGACCGCATCCCCGTTTTGGACGACACGACGGCTGGCGCCACGGCCGTGCTCAACATGGAAAAGGCGTTTTTGAACATCCCGAACGGGGTGTTTGACGCGATCGACTGCGAGCTCGCCAACACGGCCGGCACGATCGGCGAATTGGTCTTTGGTGTCAAGTTGAGCAGCGAAGAAGGCATGGTCCTCATCTGCCAATACATTGACTCGCCTGGCCGCATGCGGCTCCCCGAAATCCACTCGTCGTACTTTGCCATTACGGGCAACGTCGCGCAAGCCACGGGCACGCGCGCGTTTGTCGCGGCGTCCGACCGCCGCGGCGAAGGCAAGGACTGGATCACGTCGCTTTCGCCGTGGTCATTTGCGCTCGCGTCGTCCACGCGCACGCTGCTCAACATCCAGGCGACGCCCTCCCCCGCGTCCGTTGCGCCCATTGCCGCGCTCTCGATCATCAAGGTCACTGATCGCCACCTCCTCGTCGCGAGCGTCCAGACCACCGTCTCGATCACCGTCACGTGGCCCTACACGGGCGCAGCCTTTGCCGATGGCGCCGCCATCTTTTACAGCACGGGGCTCACGGTCGCCGCCGACGCTGCCACAATCACAACGTGGAACGTTGGCGACAACTTTTTCGTGTACGCGGGCACGACGGCCGTTGCCAAGGGCGCCAAGATCTTTTACCAAAACGCCTACTACATTGTGCGGGCGGTTGCGGTTGGCACGACGACGATCACGGTCGACCGCGCATTCAATGGGAAAGCCGTCGATGGGGCGAGCGTTGCGACGGCGACCGATGCGATCTATGTGGTCACGGAAGCCACAACCGGCTCGTACGATTACGTGTCCGAGTGCTCGGGACGTGGTCTCTGCTCGCGCGACACGGGTCTCTGCACGTGCTTCAAGGGCTACACCGACGACAATTGCAACTACCAAAACATCCTCGCCTTCTAAGGTGCTGTCCCTAGTGCGATGTCGTATATTATTCATACTAATGCATTCTTTCCATTGTCGTGTAAAAAATGTCGTCGCCGTGTGTGGTCTATCGAGACTCGTGTGTCAAGCGGGTTGGGTGCATCTTGTTTTGGTGTCAAACTGACTGGACTGAGCAAGCAAACCTCAAAGTCGTGGTGTCACACGCTGACGTCCGCGCCCTCGTGTCGGCAGAACAAATTGGCACACTTCCCATAGGACATTGACAGACAACCAAGTGCGAGAAACCTATAAGTCGATGCGTTTTGTGAGCCTCGTGCTGGCGCAATGCGAATATCTATGCAGGTTTGGGTTTATCGACTACGATGCCAGAGCTCGCCCAATCGCCGTCGTCCACGGGTCTCTCGCATCCAATCACGTGCGTGGCGTTACAACTAACCACCAATCATATTTCACTACGTGTGATTGCTCACGTTACACAAATGCATCGACATGTACAGCGTGAGCACGACGAGCGAATGCAAGACGACAAGGTAGGCCAAGAGGCCCATGCGCGTGTACGGGTGGCTCAGAATGAGTCGCGCCGAAACGAGCAGCACCTTGTCCAGCGGGTTGAGCTGCGCCACGCGGGCCGCGCTCTCCATCTGCCGAAATTGGTCGAATGGATTCAGCCGCTCCTCGTACATGGACGTGTGGTACTTGGAGAGGCCGCCTTCGACGTCGGGCGTCGCGCCCGTCGAGGTCGACACGTAGCGCACCTTTTGCACGAGGTCGACGTTTTCATGCTCGAGTTGCTTGAGCCGCGCGGTGAGCTGCTGCTTGGCCGCGTGCGCGCCGTGGAGCTCGCCTTCCATCTCTTTGAGTTTCTCCTTGAGCCGGTCGCGCTGCTGTCGCATGATCGAGAGCAACTTGGTGTCTCTTTCGTCCACGAGCACGTCGCCAAGAATGTTGTTTGAGTGGTTGGGGGGCTCGTCGTCGAGCGACGCTTCCAGCTGCGCAATCACGGCCCGCTGGTGTGCGATCGTCGCGTCCTGCGCGTGGGCCTGCGCGGCCAGCTGGCCATGGGCCGCGTGCAGCTGCTGCCACTGCTGCTGCATGGCTGCCAACTCTTGGGCCAGCGCTGCCGCCGTCTGCGTGGCGTCGTGACGCGGCGATTGCATGCAGCTAGTCGGTTGTGCCTCGCGCTGCTCTTGCACCTGGCGCTGCAACTCGTCGGCGGCGGCGCGCGCGGACGCGAGCTCCGCCTCTAGACCTGCCACACGGGTTGTCCACTGCTGCTGCAACTGAGCGTGGCTCTCCTGGGCGTGGTGGAGTGCCCGTTGCGCGGCCATTAGGTCGGCGTCCTTTTGGGCGAGTTCAAGCTCGAGGGTCAAGGACGACGTGCTGGTTGTGGCCTACAAGCATGATGACGAGGCAGCATCACGGCATGTACGTACCGTGGGCGAGAGAGGGGTTGTCAACGTCGCATCGAGTTTGCGCTTGAGCACTTGATTTTCCACTTGGACCGTGCGGAGCCGCTCCATTTCGAGCACAAAGCCTTGGGTTTCGGCAGCGTGGGCGCTCTGGAGGTGGTCGTGGCGCTGCTTGGCAGCAAACAACTCGGACCGCATGCAATCGAGTTGCGCCAATGCATCCTCGCGATCTTGTCGCGCTTGCGCGAGGTTCTTGTCGTGCTGGGCGTGGGTCAATGCGATGTCCTCTGTCGACGCACTCGTGATGAGGACGACATGGACATGGGGAGATCGTCTACCTTCCCGAAGACGAAGGGTCGCTTCGATGTCGCGGCATCGCGCTTGCACCTGGTCGTCGACGAGGCGGTCGAGCGAGTCGTCCATCGCTTGAAGCTTGCCCTCGAGGTTGCGAATCGTAATGTCCTGGTTCTTGAGCGTCGCAAATTCGGCTTCGTAGGCCGCGAGTTCCTTCCGCAGCCGCTTGACGTCGTCGCCGCCGCTGTCGTCTCGCTCGGCCTTGGCGCTACTTAAGACTTGCTCGACCGCGTCCAGCGCCGGGACCGGGTCGGGCGCCTCGTACAACGCCTTGTACAGCGCGAAGAACGCGCCGTCGCTAAACTTGGCCCGCTTCGTCAATGTGTCGATCTCCTCTTGGTACGCGCGGAGCAGCGCCGCGATCGCGGGGAGCTTGTCGGCGTCGGCGAGTTTCCGAAATTTCTTAGTGTGCTCGGCCAATGCTTTACGCGACTTGAGGCAGTTCTCCTTCTGCTCCTGCATCGAGACGCCCTGTGCGTCCAGCATGACCCGCTTGCTGTCGAGGTCGAACCCCTTCCAGTACTGACTCACCGACAGGATCAGCGTGCGTGTGCTTGGATTCATGATGGACGCGCCGCACTGGGGCACCCAAGCGAAGCAATGATTCCAAGAAACTGGGTCCCCTCATTGTCATTGGGCGGATTTCGTCGTATAAAAATATACGGCTTTTGAATCTTGGTATCTGATCCATATTGTGAATTTGTATACGCCATGTGCAATACGGGAAAAAATATCTACAATTTTAATTCAAGTCCATGGTTCCATCCCGACAGCCAAGAAGCAAGCGATGCCGCCGCTACCGACAATGTGGCGGTCGCATGACGACAGCCCCCAAGGTTGACGCCTGAGCGAACACCCTCCATGTGGAGACGAGGGCGATCTTTTGCTACGCATTCCTTGCACGGCATCGCAACTGGAAGCACCATCCTCCTTTGCCAGGAACACAACAGAGGTGTCTTGCCGGTGCCCCACACGGCTACTTATGTCGATCGTCCCAGTATCAGGGAGGCCGCAATACTGCGTGCATCGTCAAGGTCTTCGTCCTCTGAGAGTCGTCTTCGAGAGCGTGTTAACCTTCGACGTCGCTTCGCCAATCCTTCCAAACGTTCCACGTCACCTTGAATCATACCTCACTCGAGGAAACATGAGGATGATTCGCCTCTTCTCGCTCTTGACCACTTTGATCGCCGCCGTTGCCGCCGTGCATCCCTCCGAAAGTCTTCACAGAATTGCCTTTCTCCAAAACCACCCCCACTGGGTTGCACTCAATTACTCAACGTACGACGACGGTGGCGGTAATGCTACGTCCGTGCACGTCGACATTCGCTTGGACGTATGCATCGCACCGGGGGAAGACATCCAAGCCGCCGCGCTCATCAATGACAGAAGCGGTGTCGCCCTAGACGACGACCAGGCCATTGCTGTCGACATGGCCAAGCTCGTGTCGCCGTCCGATGCCGCCGCGAGCCATCTCTCCTCAGACGCCACGTGGCTCCTCCACGTCATGAACGGTGCTATCCGTGGCCAACTCTCCATCACGATTCCCGTCGTCGTGTCCGATGCCGGCGCCGCGCTGGCTCTCCATCCACGTGCCTCGTGTCCGGCTGCCCAAAGCCACGTCGGGCGCGTCAGCATTGGCTTTTCGTTTGTCGTGCCGACGCACGACGCGTCACGCCCCCCGAGTATCCCTCGCCCCTATTTTCGCTGCGCCAAGGTTGTCAGTCATGCAAGCAATGGCACGGCGACGGGCCAAGTCTACTACGACTGCATAATGGTGGAGCGATCGACGCCCGTCGCTGCCGAAGACAATGCGTTGGCTCCGTTACAGGTCGACGCCCATGCCCCTAGCGCGTGGGCGGCGGCGGCAGTCGGGGCGACGGCACTTGGTGTCGTCGTGGCAGTCGTGGGTTATGCCGCGCGATCGGCCAGCCGGCGGAAGGAAGATGCGACCAAAGGAGAGACAGACGAAGAGGAAGCCACGGACGACGAATCGATTGGCGAAGAAGTGACCGTTGACGCATCGTCGCCGTCATTAATGTAATGCCAGCAAGAGGGTCGTTCTATCCACTCGCGAAAGCTTCTCAATTGTCGACGAGGCATGAGATGGTGTCGATGCGCCACCACGCGGAACAAAGGAATGCGCTGGTCATCCACTCAACAGTAGTGGACTAGAACCATCGACTGTCGCCTGTCTCACTGCAGTCCAACTTGACAACTGTGTGTCCGTTGGCTGACATCGTCGAGCTCGTTTTGATGACATAGCACACACGTTGTGTGGATCGAAGCGTCGTGTCTGGATATTATCCGGCGATCCACGCGATTTGATTGGCCAATGAGTGGAACGTTCGTCCATGTTGAAATGTGGGAAATCGTCAACAGCGACATCAAGCGACGCGCAATCAACCATCTTATTCGTGGCCATGCGTAAACAAGCGCAGGGCTTGATGCACCACCCACAATAGTAATTTATTTTTGGGTACAAATCGTACGAACAAGATCATTTGATGTTGTCGAATGATCCAATTGCAGCCATCCCAGCGTGAAACTACGTGGAAGAAACACTATTTATGCACGCGTCAAAGTTGCAGATCAATGACACCTTGTTCGCCATTCGTTTCAAGTTATTTTTAGGCGTTTGAAAGCCCTCGTCGAGTGACGAGGCGTTGCTGAGTCTGTTTGCCCCTGTGCGTTTCGCTTCTTGCCTGGCGCAACAAGCATGAGTCTTGGATTTGGCAGCATGCCCCGCAAGTTGCGCTCCTTCCATGTGGCCAAGTCGGTGCAGTTGGTCTTGGGGGCGTTCTGCGTCGCCCTCCTCTGCATTGACATTGTCGCCAACAACTGGGAGCTCATCGATTTCCTGGGCGACGCGCGGCATTTTATGACGCCGCTCTTGGACACCGAGTCCTTGGACGCCATGAACGCCAACTTTGCATTTCCGACCAAGATGTCCCCGACCACGATATCTCGCGTCGGGCGATCCATGGTCGACTTTACGATCACGGCCGTCAAGATGCGCGACAGCTCGACGTACTTCTTAAACATGGGCGACTTTCTCATCCAAGACGCAACCAACGACATCTGCGGCACATTGACGAAAACATACCCGGTCAACGCAACGACCACGATTGGTTCAGCTGTCCGCCTTGGCGTCGTCGTCGACGGCGTCACGTACATCCGCGGCGACACACTCAGCCGCGCCTTTGGCGCCGATTCGACACCCGCAGTGGCCGGCTCGAACGCGTCCACATTGACTGCCATGGGGTACATTCCCGGTCGGGACAATGCCGACATGCGACTCACGACGCCGTTGATGCTTGTCAACACATCGGGCGTGACAACATTGCCCATGTATCGCTTCTTTGGCCGCGCGTTCTGCACGGGCTGCCCCCCCATCGTCGAGCTTGGCTTGACCACGTGCGCGATCGCGTATTCGTTCAACGACACGACGAAGCTCCTGACCATCCAATCCAGCCACGCCACGTATGGCCAATCACACTCGCTTGGGATTATATTTGAGCGCGGATGGACACCCGTCCTCTCGCTCTACGTACGGCTTGTGTGCGTCCTCCTCGTCATTGCCATGCACGCTGTGAGCCAACGCACGGTGCAGTGGCCTGACACAAACACAATCACGTGGCGCAAGTGGCTCGTGAACCTTGTGTCGCCTGCGCAGTACCTCCAGCCATGTCGGGCGTTTGAACTGAGCGACATTTGCTTCAACAGCGACGTGTATGTCCTCTTGTACGTGATTGCCGTCCTCGTTGACGAAAAGATTGCCATGATCTACTCGCGCGTGCTCAACAATTGGTACAAGAATTCGAGCGTCGATGTGTTGATTCAGCTCCGTCTCATGGCACTGAGTGCCCGGTGGCTCTGGCTCAACTGCTTCATCTTGAAGGGGCTCAAGTGGGGCGTGCATTTCGTCAGTCGGACGCAGTACACGGGTGACAACAAAGTGGTCGGCTGGTGCACGTTTAGCTCCGTCTCGTACGTCTACCTTGGCGTGATCCTCCTCTTCTTTCGCAATGACTTTATCGAATATGGCAACACTGACAACGTCACGCTGTCGTCCACGATCCAAAACATCGATGCGATCCACGTCCGCCTCTTTTCGAGTTGGTACATCCGAGCCATGCCGCCCTTTGTGTCCTCTATCTTTGCCAACCTTTTCGTGCTCCTTGCTGTCGACCACATTTTGCATTGGCGGTGGTGGGCGGCCTTGGTCAAGAACTCACTCGGCCGACAACTGGCCTTCAACTCGACGTCGATTCTTGCTGACGTTGTCGGGGTTTGGGGCGACCGTCCGAATTACAAAGGCACGGTGCTGACCACGAAAGCGCGGGCGCTCTGCACGTTCCGATGGTTCCTGGCCACCCATTTGGTTCGGTTTGGTCTGGCCGAACACCCAAGCATCCTCCGGGACGCAGCCACGAGCCGTCGAAGCTCGCTTGGCAATGCGATTCGAGTGTCGCCACGCAAGTCGTCGCGGCCGTCGACAGGATTGCGCACGGCGACATATCGCGTCCCAGGGGGTGTCGACGACGGACACAATGCGACCGACGAGAGCAGCCGCGGCGACGTTGATTGGATGCTGCCAGGGACTGAAGAAGACACGGAGACGACGACGACAACAGACGTCGAGAACGGCGTCAAGAGTGTCAACCCCACGGCGGCGGCCGACATCATGGTCTTCCTCCAAGACCGCCAAGGCCGGTTGCACTTGGTCGACTGCGACAAACGAGAAATGCAAGGGGTCAATATGGAGGTCAAGATCCTCCACAACTCGACAGTCACGCTTGGGTAGACGTGACTCTCGACACATATGCATACATACATAAGAAGGCTTGCATAATGAAATCATTCAGCGTTTCGTGCGTGCGCTCGTTTGGGTCAAGATATAGTCGACATGCTGTTGCGCGTTCACATATGCGCTATCGTAGCGCTCCACTAACTCATTGAATTGCATTTGACTACGCATAGGCGACCACGACGGCGTCTACTGCTTTGCAACGACTGCCATGCTTCCCAGGCTGCATATATTCTGGACCGTGGATGCGTCGGCCCCGTCCGGGTAAAAATGTACACAACCATTCAGGGATTTGGCTCGCACGTGTCGTTGATCGTTCGAGACGTGCTTTGCCGACCGCGTCGACATGCTATCAGCTTTGCACGCCCTCGCCCTCTCATGTCCAACTCGGACAATGCAGAATGCTAGACTCGCTGAGGCTAGGACTTGCGAGGCCTTTTACTTGAGGTTGTCGATTCACAGGAGTACATTACAAAATAAAACATATGCCTTTTGGTTGTGCAGCGGCAGTCCACTCGTCGTGGCAACCGTGAACGTGGTCCTAGCCGAGGGCTACCATCGAGTTATGAAGAATCTTGACCTCCATGTTGACACCATGCATCTCACGTCTGTCGATGTCGACCAAGTGCAGGTGGCCTTGGCGGTCTTGACGACATCGAGGCGTGGGGAGATTGCTTCACTGGGGGTCGTGCTGGTAGGGGGTCTCGACCGGACGCGGTATCTTGTGATACCCTACGTGTCGTCGACGACGACGACGGTGTGACTTTTTTTTGCCAGCGTGCTGAAGCGACTCGTGGCCATATTGTCTTTGCCACCGAAATGTGGACTTGGTTGAATCGACTTGTCAATCGACCGAGCGTCCGTAAAAGTGAGACGAAAAAAAGCGTGGACATTTCTCCGTCCTCCCATTGGACAGATAATTTCCATTCTGTGTTTTGATTGGTCGGGCGATTCGCAGTCGGGCGAAAAAGCCAACTGACGCCCCAGTGAGTTTTGGTACACTTGGGTCGATGCAAAATGTGGTTGAGGGCGAGGAGCACGAAAAGATTGGCGAAAATGAAACAGATGAAACTGGGCACGGCGCGAACAAACCAGCTCGAGAAGAGCTCGACGCCAATCGCGTCAATGTTTTGAGTCGTGGACGTCAACATGACGTTGTCACCGTTGCCATATTCGATAAAGTCGTTGCGAAAGTAGAGAAGGATCATGCCAAGGTAAACGTACGAGACGGAGCTAAACGTGCACCAGCCGACGACTTTGTTGTCGCCCGTGTACTGCGTTCGACTGACAAAATGAACGCTCCACTTGAGCCCCTTCAAGATGCAGCAGTTGAGCCAAAGCCACCGAGCATTCATGGCCATGAGACGGAGCTCGATCCAAATATCGGCCCCGGCATATTGGTGCCACGTGTTGAGCACGCGGGAGTAGAGCATTGCAATGTTTTCGTCGGCCAGCACGGCAATCACGTACAAGAGTACGTACAGGTCGCTGTTGAAGCAAATGTCGCTCAGGTCAAACGCCCGACACGGTTGGAGGTATTGCGAGAGTGAGACAAGGTTCACGAGCCACCTGCGCCACGTGATTGTGTTTGTATCGGTCCTCTGGACCGTGCGTTGGCTCACGGCGTGCATGCCGACAACGAGAGGACACAGACGAGGCGCACGTAGAGCGAGAGAACGGCTGTCCACCTGCGCTCAAACAGAATGCCGAGGGCGTGCGTCTGGCCATAGATGGCATGGCTGGATTCGATGGTCAGGAGCTTCGTTGTGTCGTTCAACGAATACACGATCGCACACGTGTCCAAGCCAAGTTCGACGACGGGGTGCAGCCCGTGCAAAATACGCGGGCGGCAAATCGATACATCGGCAACATCATCACGCCCGATGCGTTGGCAAGTCGCATGTCGGCGTTGACGCGGCCAGGAATGTACCCCATGGCAGTCAGTGTCGAATCATTCGAGCCAGCGGCTGCGGGTGTGGATGTCGAGCCAAAGACGCAGCTGAGCGTGTTCCCGCGGATGTACGTGATGCCGTCGACGACGACGCCACGATGAACTACCGAGCCAATCGTGGTCGTTGCGCTGACCTTGGCCAACGTGCCGCAGATGTAGTTCGTTGCGTCTTGAATGAGAAAGTTGCCCATGCTCAAAATGTACGTCGAACTGTCGCGCATCTTGACGGCCGTGAGGGTCTCGTCGACCATGAAGCGGCCGACGCGGGAAATGTTGTTGGGGCCATGTTGGTCGAGAAGACAAAGTTGGCGTCGATGTCGTCGACCGTCTCCGCGTCCAAGAGCGGTGTCATGAAGCGCCGCGCATTGTCAACGTAGTCGATGAGTTCCCATTTGTTGGCGGCAATGTCAATGCAGGGAGGACGACGCTGAACCCCCGAGGGGGAATTGGACAGTTTTGGCGACATGAAGCTTAGCAGCATGATGCACTATACAATCAAACACTTATTCGGGTTGCATTTGGGCGTAACGAACAAAGCGTCTCCTTGTTCGATTGGCTGGCCCACAATACACAACGGGGGAGTCTGGTCATTGCGACACGACTGCATTGGGTATGGTTCTTGGACGCGGTGTCGCCAGACCACAAAGGTTTGCGTTTGTGAGAAAGGACACGTCAAGCGATGGTGCAGACAACAATGGACTATGACGATTGGGGGTCGGGCTTACGCGAACGCACACCAACGCAGGGGTGAATCTTACATGACGCAGATATAACTGGGTACAGCGCGAAGGTACCAAATCAAGAACAACTCGATGCCAATGTCAATGTTTTGAGTCGTGGACGACAACATGACGTTGTCGCCGTTTCCATATTCGATAAAATCGTTGCGGAAGAAGAGGAGGATCATGCCCAGGTAGATTTACGAGACGGAGCTGGTGCACCGTGCACCAGCCGATGAATTTGTTGTCGCCTATGTACTGCGTCCAACTGACAAAATGCACGCGCCACTTGAGCCCCTTCAAAATAAAGCACTTGAGCCAGGGCCAGAATTCATGGCCATGAGACTGAGCTGAATTCAAATGTCTTTCTTGGGGTATTTATACGTATTGACGAGCACGTGGAAGTAGATCACGGCAGTACCGCAATCGCGGAGCAAATGTCGGCGAAACGTGGTTCATGACCGACCTGCTCCACTTGATTGTGTTGGTGTCGGGGCATTTGGCAGTGCGTTGGCTCACGGCGCGCATAGCAACGATGAGCACCACGTCAAGGCATCAAGCAGCTTGAAGGGACACCTCTCGTGCGTAACAGTACTAAACTTCTGTTGCAAGTGGCTGTGTTGCCTCACTCCACTGCGTTTATGAGCTTGTACACACGAGGAGGACAGAATTGAGGCAACAGAACGGGAACGGCAAGGTATCCTGCTATTCAGGCAAACGTGGAATATGATGGCGGTGAATGAACGTACTCAGTGCATGGATAGGAGGATACTCGGACGAAGAGCAGAACGTGGTGCGAATAGAAATTTAAACCGTGACTTCAATTAATTGCATATGTTTTGAGGAGTGTGTCGGATCGAATTTCGAACTTTACGAGCCAGCTGGACTCAAAACATGGGCAATGTTGGTCCACGTTTAGCTCCGTCTCGTACGTCACATCGACTTGCTGCTCATGCAGTGGCGGTGAACTAGAATTCACTCGACCGACAACTTTGTCGGGGCCCCCTCTACCAATGTGGACTCACACATATGTACTTCTTGGTCTGCCTCGACGGAAACGACAACACATTTCTTTCACGCGAACGAAATCCCTGTGCACCTCAAAAGGGTCCACCAACGATCCACGCGCTCGCAGGGGAGCACACCAACTGGCCAGTGTTGGAGCTTGGTTGGGCCTTACATTGAAAACTCAATCGCGCGACGGGGAGTAGCCCCTTCAACCCTCGATCGACCGCGATCGTTCGATCTTGACCCAGACGAAGAAACAACAATACTCTGTGTTTACTTTCATGTCAAGTACATGCAGGCCGATGAGTAAGTATGCATGTCGGGGGCGTTGACGAGGTGCTAGCCAAGCGTGACTGTGGCATTATGAAGGATCTTGACCTCCATGTTGACTCCGTGGATTGCACGTTTGTCGCTGTCCACCAAGTGCAGGTGGCCTTGGCGGTCTTGGAGGAAGACTAGCATATCAACAGAAGCGCTGGCTGGGATGTTAGCACGTTGAGTCTCGGGGTCTGTCACCATCGCATCCGTTAACGTCGAGCGCCGGGGAGCCGACGTGTCTTTCGTCGACGTGTTTTCGATACGAGGCACTCGTTGACCAGATGACGATTCGTGGGAGCTTTTGCGCTTCGACGGCGCGACGGCGACCTTGTTTGTCGCAACGCGACAGGCGACCATGTCGCGAGCCACGTTTGGGTGTTCAGCCAAGCCAAAACGAATCAAATGGGTGGCCAGGAACCACCGAAACGTGCAGAGAGCCCGCGCTTTCGTGGTCAGAACTGTACCTTTGTAATTGAGTTGGTCGCCCCAGACCCCAACAACGTCAGCAAGAATCGACGTCGAGTTGAAGGCAAGTTGTCGGCCGAGTGAGTTCTTGGCCAAGGCAGCCCACCACCGCCAATGCAAAATGTGGTCGAGGGCAAGGAGCACAACGAGGTTGACGAAAATGGCGCACATAAAACTTGGGACGGCGCGAACGTACCAGCTCGAGAAGAGCTCGACGCCGATCGCGTCAATGTTTTGCGTCGTGGATGTCAGCATGACGTTGTCGGCGTTGCCATATTCGATAAAATCGTTGCGGAAGAAGAGGAGGATCATGCCAAGGTAGATGTATGAGACGGAGCTAAACGTGCACCAGCCGACGATTTTGTTGTCGCCCGTGTACTGCGTCCGGCTGACAAAATGGATGCCCCATTTGAGGCCCTTCAGGATGAAGCAGTTGAGCCAGAGCCAGCGGGCATTCATGGCCATGAGACGGAGCGCGATCCAAATGTCAGCGCCGGAGTGTTCATGCCAAGTGTTGAGCACGCGAGAGTAGAGCATCGCAATGTTTTCGTCGGCCAGCACCGCAATCACGTACAAGACAACGTAAACGTCGCTGTTGAAGCAAATGTCGCTCAGGTCAAATGCATGGCATGGCTGAAGGTACTGAGCGGGCGAAACGAGGTTCACGAGCCACATGCGCCACGTGATTGTGTTGGTGTCGGGCCACTGCACTGTGCGTTGACTCACGGCGTGCATGCCGACGACGAGGACGACGCACGCGAACCGCACGTAGAGCGAAAACATGGTCAGCCACTCGCGTTGGAATATCATGCCGAGAGCGTGCGTTTGTCCATAGGTGGCCTGGCTCGAGTGGATGGTCAGGTGCTTGGTCGTGTCGTTGAACGAATATGCGATCGCACACGTGTCCAACCCGAGCTCGACGATGGGGGTGCAGCCCGTGCAAAATGCGCGGGCGGCAAATCGATACATGGGCAACATCGTCACGCCCGATGCGTTGGCAAGTACCAAGGGGGGCGTGAGTCGCATGTCGGCGTTGACGCGACCGGGAATGTACCCCATGGCAGTCAGTGTCGAATCATTCGAGCCAGCGGTTGTAGCGGGAGTGGATGTCGAGCCAAAGACTCGACTGAGTGTGTCGCCGCGGATGTATGTGATGCCGTCGATGACGACTCCAAGGCGAACGACAGATCCAATCGTGGTCGTTGCATTGACTGGGTACACCTTGGCCAACGTGCCGCAGATGTCGTTGGTCGCATCTTGGATGAGAAAGTTGCCCATGCTCAAAAAGTATGTCGAGCTGTCGCGCATCTTGACAGCCGTTAGGGTCGAGTCGACCATGAATCGACCGACGCGGGAAATGTTGTTGGGGGACATGTTGGTCGGAAAGACAAAGTTGGCGTCGATGTCGTCGACCGTCTCCGCATCCAGAAGCGGTGTCATGAAGCGCCGCGCATTACCAACATAGTCGATGAGTTCCCAGTTGTTGGCGAGGATGTCAATGCAGAGGAGGAGAAGACAAAAGATCCCGAGGAAGAATTGGACAGTCTTGGCGCCATGGATGGCGCGAAACTTGCGGAGCATGTTGGCCTGACTTGTGAAACCAAGAAGTCATGCTTTTTGTTATGGGGGAGCGCCGAAGTAACGGACACAAGCTCGAAGCGTCGCGGAGTTCGAGAGGGTTGATAACGTCAACACGATTTGCCAGATTTCCTGCATGATGTTCGTCGTGGGTGGCAACACGAATGACCTCCAAGGACGCGAGCGTGTACGAGAGGCACCACGAGCATTGCCAGCAGCTCCGTGGGTTTGTTTCAGTGGGAACGAACCCATGGAGCTGTTGGCAATGTTATTTCTCACTACTATGTTTTTTGGCCAATGATAGGCATATATTTCCGGAAAATATCCGGATATGACCTTTCCACATGAGCGAGTCTCAAAGATGTGGTTGAATGAGTCTTCAAGTGCACGACAAGGGAGTGGACACTCCTACATACAATTTGTGGGTCATTTGGTGATGAACGCACACACTGCTCCCATCGTGTCACATGCTTGTTGGACTGAGTCATCCCAGGGACGAGGGTTACGGACGGGCGACCTCTGGCAACCAACCACTACCACTCATTTGCATGGATTTCTGGAAAATATCTGGAGACGACTCTTCACTTTTCAAGCTGGTCAGAGACTTTGGGTGCACGACAAGGGAGTGTACACCGCATTCTAGTACGATTTATAGGTCGTTTGGTGACGAGAACGCACCGCCTCGTCTCATGTGAGTTCGATTGAGTTGTCCCAGGGACGAACGGTGACTGACGGACGACCAAACGTCATGGGAATGAGGTTGCGTGGGCGACACTTCACTTGACGTTGATCAATCTTTTGTCTCACAAGTGCTGGCGGTATCAACACGTTTTTCTGGTGTCTCCAATTAGGCTCCATCCAATGATAGACACGAAGGGGGTCAGCCACGTCTAATGTGACCAACTTCAAGACGTGGTACAAGAAGGGTCGCATCCGGATATTTCCCGGAACTTAAGCAATCAACCATTTCGCGGCTCGCGGTGATTTTTGGTCGTGTCCGTTACTTCGTCGCTCCCCACAGCAACAAGCATGGCTTCTTGGTTTCACAAGTGAGGCCAACATGCTCTGCACGTTTCGTACCATCCATACCGCCAAGACTGTCCAATTCTTCCCCAGGATCTTTTGTATCCTCCTCCTCTGCATTGATATCCTCGCCAACAATTGGGAGCTCATCGACTATGTTGGCAATGCACGACGCTTTGTGACACCGCACTTAGGCGCGGACACGGTCGACGTCATCGACGCCAACTTTATCAAGATGCGGGACAGTTCGACGTACTTTTTGAGCATGGGCAACTTTCTCATCCAAGACGCTACCAACGACACCTGCGGCACGTTGGCGATCGTGTACCCGGTCAACGCAACAACCACGATTGGCTCAGCTGTGCGACTTGAGTGAACGTCGACTGCATTAGACGCCCACGTGTTCAGGCCCATTCGCCTGACGACTTTATTTGTACGTCGGTAGCGATTTGGCGGTGATGATTGCGATGGTAGTCGTCGCGATGCGAGAACCCGAACACATGCAACAAGGTAGTCAGTGGGATGCCGGATGGAGTCAAGGACATTTATTCATCGTCGTCGTCGATGAATGACGATGATTGTTGCACCTCCTCGTGGGTTGGCACAATTTCGACAAACGAGTCTTCGACTTGAATGTACAATCTTAGTTTATTCCGTGTGCGTACAATGCTTTGGTGGGAAAGTTGGTGGATGCTCCTTCTCTACAGCTCCACAGAACCATACATTCACCATTGAGTTTAAATCTCAACCTCCGGATTTAACATGCTCAAAATGAGGCAAAGCCAACCATGTATTACATATATTCATATGAACACGGCTCCAGCCTAGCCAAGGGTTACATTTGAATTGTGGAGGATCTTCACTTCCATGTTGACGCCATGCATTTCACGCTTGTTGCCGTCGACCAAATGCAACACGCCTTCGCGGTCTTGGAGCAAGAGAAAGACATCTGCGGCCAGCGTCGAGGTTTTGTCCCCGTGGGCCTCGTCGTTGTCGACAGCGTCGTCGTCACCGTTCGCTCCTTTCGTCATTCAGTCCACGTCACCCAAGGCTGTGGTGCTGCTCTCGCCCTCTGGCACGCGACGTGAACTTGTTCGCGCCGACTTTTGCAACCTCGCAGTGCCTGGACTGACTTTGATTGAGTTGTTGCTTTGCGTCACTGAGCTTCGGCGGCACGTGGTTACGTCGCGAATCACACGTGGGTGTTCGGCGAGGCCAAACCGGACCAAATGGGTGGCCAGGAACCATCGCAACGTACAGAGCGCCCGCGATTTCATGATCAAGACGGTGCCATAGTAGTTTTCCCGGGTGCCCCAGACCCCCACGACGTCAGCGAGAATCGACGTCGAATTGAAGGCAAGTTGTCGGCCGAGTGAGTTTTGAGCCAATGCTGCCCACCACCGTCGATTCAAAATGTGGTCCAAGGCGAGAAGAGCCACGAAGTTGACCAATTCAGCACAGGCGAGGCTCGGGAGCCCACGAATATACCAACTATTCATGAGGCGGACGTGGACCGCATCGATGATTTGGGTCGTGGACATGAGGGTGACGTGGTCGGCGTTGCCATATTCGATAAAGTCGTTGCGAAAGTAGAGGAGGACCAAGCCGAGGTAGATATACGAGACGGAGCTAAACGTGCACCAGCCAACGAGTTTGTTGTCACCCGTGTACTGCGCCTTGCTCATAAAGTGGCAGCCCCACTTGAGCCCCTTCAAGATAAAGCAGTTAAGCCAGAGCCACCGAGCACACATGGCCATGAGGCGGAGTTCGATCCAAAAATCACTGTCAGAGTAACGGTACCAACTGTTGAGGACGCGCGAGTAAATCATCGCGCTCGTTTCGTCGGCCAAGACAGCAATCACAAACAACACAACGTACACGTCGCTGTTGAAGCAAATGTCGCTCAGTTCAAACGCATGACATGGCTGGCGGTACTGTGCGGGCGAAACGAGATTCACGAGCCACTTGCGCCACATGATTGCGTTGGTGTCGGGCCACTGCACCGTGCGTTGGCTCACGGCGTGCATCGCGACGACGAGGAGGAAACAAACAAGACGCACGTAGATCGATATGATGGGCGACCATCCACGCTGGAAAACAACGCCCAGTGCGTGTGTTTGGCCATAGATGGCGCGGCTCGAGTGGATGGTCAGGAGCTTCGTCGTGTCGTTAAACGAATAGGCGATCGTGCATGTGTCCAATCCGAGCTCGATGACGGGGGGTGCACTGCCACTTGTGAACGATTTGGGGAAGAAGCGATACATGGGCAGTGTCGTCGACGCCGATGCGTTGGCAAGTACCAACGGCGTCGTGAGTCGCATGTCCGTGTCGACGCGACCGGGGACGTACCCCATGGCAGTCAATGTCGAGGCATTTGACCCGATCGCCGCTGGTGTCGCCGAGTCAGTGCCAAAGAGCCGGCCCAACGTGCTCCCTCGGATGAACGTGATGTCGTCGACGACGACGCCAAGGCGCACGGCCGATCCAATCGTGGTCGTTGCATTGACCGGGTACGTCTGGACCAAGGTGCGGCAGATGTCGTTCCTCGCGTCTTGGATGAGAAAGTCGCCCATGTTCAAAAAGTAGGCCGAGTTGTCGCGCTTCGTGACGGCCTCGATCGTGCACTCGAGCATGAACCGACCGACGCGGGAGATGTTGACCGGGGAAGCCGTGATGGGAAACACAAAATTGGTGTCGAGGTCGTCGATGGACCTGGAGTCCAAGAGCGGCGTCTTCAAATGTTGTGCGTCGCCGACAAAGTCGATGAGCTCCCAGTTGTTGGCGACAATGTCGATGCATAGCAGGACGACACAAATGATGCCCAAGATGACCTGCACGTACTTGGTCACATGGGCGGCGCGGAGCCGACGGAACAACCTCGCCATGAGTCCTTGGGCAGCACAATGGGATGCAAATGGTCTGTCAGTTGTAACTGACGAAACCGATGCAAAGTGAAACGTTTGCCAGGTCCAAACCGTCGCGCTAATCGGAGACGCCGTACATGACCTGAGCAAGCTGCATACAGTTGACGATGTAATTGACGCCATGACGCTTCTTTATCTAGCAACCATTTGTCCGATACTTGCAATACAACGACCAAAATGGGCGAGAGCAATGACGCAGGGATGGTCACCGTGGCATCGATCTTGGTGCGGCCATCCCATTCAACGACATGCACTAATCCGTGCACAAATCGACAACCTCCCCCCTCCAATTCACACAATGTCCGTCATCACGAATCAACAAGACAAACCCACGCACTGTCAACAATGACCACTCGTAGATTACACAAGGCAAATACGTGGCCAATAGTCAGTCCGTCACGTGACGCAAAAAGTATACTTTAATCAAATTAGAATATATGCAAAACAGTCCTCTCCGACCACATATTTGGCTCCACATAAATGGGTTTCACCCAAAAATTCAAAATATAATCAAAAACAAAATGTTTCGGGCATGTCTGCTCATGCATGAACTCTTTAATCTCAACCATCCAACCCTCCAAACCCCCCTCAAACACCCAAATCCCCTCGAGACCCTTAACCCTCCCTAAACCCCTAGCGCCCCCTCAACCCCGTTGGTTCAACACCAAGGAAGCGTGTTTAGCCCCAACCCAGGTTTGGATATATTTATTCTATTTGAAATATTTTTATACTTCCAAAATTTACATTCACACTTGATACATCATACACTCTGCATGGATTAGCCAATGAGAAACCACGAATTGCTGGCGGCGAGAAACCGATTCCCCCGGCGCGCCGTGGGGCCTCCGATGCCACGAGCCCCGATATCGTCAACGGGCAACACGGCCAGCTTATTGGTTTGCCGTGGTCCCTACCACGCCCAGGCCAACGGCGCGTCGCAGATGGGATACATAGTCGAAACGACATTGTTGCACGAGGCAACTTCATTGCGGATCACGTCACTGTTGAAGCAAATGTCGCTCAGCTCAAACGCATGACATGGCTTGCGGTACTGCTCGGGGGAAACGAGATTCACGAGCCACTTCAACCACGACTGCGTCTCTGTCGCGGGCCACACGACCGTCCGTTGGCTCACGGCAGCGATCGCGACCAGCATCGCGGCGCAGAACGCCCGGACGTAGATGGACGCGACGGGGCCCATGGCCGCTGGAAAATCATCCCAAGGGCGTGCGTGTTGCCAACATATGCGTGGCTCGAGTGGACGATGAGGACTTTCGTCGTCTCATTGAACGAATAGACGATCGCACACGCGTCCAAGCCGAGCTCGATGCCGGGGGGCAGCCCGAGCTGAACGCCTTGGCAAAGATCCGGTACATTGACACATTGGCCGTCGTTGCGCTGGTGTTGGAGGTCACGACGACCGACGTCGTGAGGCGTATGTCCGTGTTGACGCGTCCAGGCTCGTACCCCATCGCGCGCAGCGTCGACGCGCAGGCCCCAGGCGTGTCGACGGTGTCGGCAGCACCAACGAACCGCGTGAGGGCGTTGCCGTGGATATATGTGATGCTGTCGATGACAACCCCCAGGCGCACGGCTGAACCAAGCGTCGTCGTTGCGTTGAGCGGGTACGACAGCGCCAACGTGCCGCAAATGTCGTAGTTGGAATCTTGGACGACGTAATCGCCCTTGTTCAAGACATACGTGGCACCCGTGAGGCCATTCGCGGCATCGAGGGACGCTCGAAGCATGCGCCGACCAACTTTGGACACGTCGCTCGGCGCCGCGGCCACCGGAAACGCGTACTCGGCTTCCAAATCCGCAACCGTCGCCGCATCCAGGAGCGGCGTAAAAAAGTGCCGCGCGTCACCAATGTAGTCGATGAGCTCCCAATTGTTGCCGACGACGTCGATGCAGAGGAGGACGACGCAGAAGCAGCCCAAGAGGTACTGGATCCACAACGCCGCGACGGCGAGCTGCCGACGCGACGGGCCTGCAGGAGACGCGGGTGGCGGGGCAGAGGCTGCTGCCATGCGATACTCGTCCAGGACAACCACCCGCGATGAAAATGACCTTGCGTCTATTGATAGTACGCCTGGTCGACGAACTTGCACGAACGGCCAGCGAAAGCGACCGTCAGGTTGGGCCGTTTCATACTGGATTGCGCCGCGCCAGGATGTGTGGGATCTATATGCACGGCAATGTCGCAT
The DNA here is from genome assembly GCA_009835185.1 of Aphanomyces stellatus. Classification (NCBI taxonomy): domain Eukaryota; phylum Oomycota; class Saprolegniomycetes; order Saprolegniales; family Verrucalvaceae; genus Aphanomyces; species Aphanomyces stellatus. Next base: position 43,695 of record VJMH01001473.1, read on the forward strand.
CCATCGTAGTGGCCTTTGCATGGCGACGACTACTCGTTGCACTTGCGTGACCTTCGACCGATCATTTCTTCCAACCTGCGACGGACACTAGCATCTGACTGACAACAAGCGCACCTTGCAAGGCGTCGTCATGCAAGTCCAGATCCTCCACGCGTCGTGGTTGACGTGAATTTGGACGCCTGCGGTCGGTGCCATACCAGAACCATTGACAGTGTGCGCACCCTTTCCGCCAAGAGGCTTGATGGACTCCTGTCGTTTTGTCAAGCTCGCCGTTGTTGGTTTCTTCATCTGCTCAAAGTTCATCTTGACCTTTTGTGGAGCAAGACGAGGTCGACCATGCCCTGAATTGTCCACGAAGATGACGTGAGGTGGGACCAACTGCGAGGTCGCGTGTGCGCGAGGGGCGCAGCGGCGGTCGCGGACGAGGACGGGACCTTGAGTCCATGTGGGTGGTGCTGCTATGAGATGGGCTCTGGTGCTATCGGATTGTCGAGATGATGCAGGTCGAAGGTATTTAATGAAGGTATCTACGGGTTGTGGCTTCATGGGCCCCAGCGACATCGTGACAAGGGAGGGGAATCGCTTACTCAACACAAGGTCATCAAGAAGATAATGGAGGCTTTATTGCACGCTTACTCCAAGTCGTCGTCGTCAAAATCGTCGGCAAAATTGTTGAAGAAGTTGGTGTGGAGGATGGTGTCGGGGCGAGTCGTGGCGACAAAGCCTTGGTCCATTTCGTAATCTTCTGTTTCCCCTTCCAGTTGCATACCCGATCCCCCGGACGAGAGGTGCTTGCGCAACTGCGGCGCCTTTGCATGCGGCGGCGAGTCCATGCTGCGGATGTCTGTTTCTGCGACGGGTGATGGGAAGACTCCACCAATAAAAACCGAAAAATTTCATTTGGTTCGGCCAATCGTCAAGGTCTATTTTTCACGTTTGGATATATTCTAAAAAATAAATCAAAATACTTCGAAATGCAATTTAAAAAAGGTCATTTATTTATACTACAGTATATATGAAGTACTGACATTCTTTATGAATTGGGTGAATTTTAAGGCACTATCAGTCTAATGTGATTACACACTTTTTATTCTACTTTAAGTATGTAAGTCGATGTCGTCTAGTGGTTAGGACGCAAGCTTCACACGCTTGAGATCGGGGGTTCGATCCCCCCCATCGATATACTTTTTCCCATCGAGCAAACTCATCCAAATTGAACTCTTTCGACGGCACTTAAAAAACACGCGGCGCTCGTCACGGTACGCGATCTAATATGTAGTAATCGTCCCGCATGTACTTTTTGTGCTTCTGCCTGTTGTGTGCGTCGTCGACAAACGAGGGGACTCGACGTCGCCAACACTTGAGGCCAAGATTCTACTTTCGTCACCACAGTTGCCACCACACAGCCCACCGTCGACTATGTGAGCGCCGAGGCGGCGAGTTTTGTTTCTCCATACACGCGTACGGTTCCCTCCACGGATGCGGTCGCGAGCTCTGCACGCCACGGGTGAAACGCAACGGCCGAAACGACGTCGGTGTGCCCGTGCAGCTTGTCGACCGTGCGGCCCGTGCGGACGTCGTACATGTGGATGACCTTGTCTTCCGAGCCCACAGCAACGTATCGCATGCACGGACTGAAGGCGACGCCGACGGCGTGGACGCGGTTCACATGTCCGCTGAACCGGAGCACGCAATTGTCGGCGCGGATGTCCCAGAGATGTACAGCGTTGTCACACGCGGCCGTGAGGAAGAGGTCATACAAGTTGGCCGCGTGGCTCACAAACGACGACGGGTGCGGGAGGCACACCTACGAAGAATCATGTTGTGGGGTTGTGACAACCACA